>CAKNWT010252223.1:2547-12812 GCA_932066315.1 Andricus coriarius | reverse complement strand
ACCATGTGATAGAAAATAAACCATTTTGCAAAAAATGCCTTTTTTCTTGTCTGAAAATGTAACTATTCCATTTATGGTTGAAAATCGAACTTTTCTAGTTGAAAATTCATGTATTTTGTTAAAAATTGGTCTCTTAGCGTAGAAAATTAATTAAGAAATGCTACTGCATTTATTGAAACCCTTCTTTGGGTGAAATAATAACTTTCACATTTTTCTTCGAGAATTAATTATGGTTACTTAGAAGGTTTATATTTTCTACAAAATATGATAAAAAATACTTATATTGTGCAAAATCACGCGGAATTAATACAAGCCTAACATATTTCAAGGGCCTTAAAGAAGCTTGGCTTTTACTCATTGCTGGTTCCTCCTTAAGGGCGTTGGCCCATGGACACAAACCTCAAAATTGAATTGCCTCATTTTACTCCATAAATACTAGAATTACATATTTTCTAGATAATTTAGAGGGATTTGATTCAAAATAGCAACAGGGCCTAATTATATAAAAAAATTCAATTCTAGCATTTATGGAGTAAACTGAGGCAATCCAATTTTGAGGTGAAGTCCTGCGGTTCCAACGCCCTTAAGGCTGTTACTTATACTAGAATGAAATAATTTGTATCGATACTAAGCCGTACTCCTTTTTGAAATAAAAATTGGTATGCAGTGCGGGGAAAACTTTTTAATTTATTCATTATTGCGTTAAATGAAATTTGCGAAACTGTTTAGTAATTGTAGCATAAAATGAAATTTTATAAATGTTCTGGTTAAGGCTCATTTACACTTCTGTTGGAAGAACTTTCTTCCTCTCACTCTAACATGTGACAAAATAGCATGAGCTTATCCCATTCTAGAAACTTTCCAGATATGTACCTCGGAAAGTTTCTAGAATGAGATAAGCTTATACTATTGTCACGTGTTAGAGAGAGGGGAAGAGAGTTTATCCAACCGTTTATCTCTCACTCTAACATGTGACAAAATAGCATAAGCTTATGCCATTCTAGAAACTTTCCAAGCATTTTCCTCGGAAGTTTCTAGAATGAGATAAGCTGATACTATTGTAACGTGTTAGAGTGAGAGTTTATCGAACTGAAGTGTAAATCAGCCTTAACCGGAGCATTCTAAAATTTCATTTTATACAAAAATTACTAAACAGATTCCCCCTCTGTATAAACACTGCTATTTAAAAAAGTACAGCTTACGATTTTAAAAAGTTTTAATGCTAGTATGAAATATTTGGGTTCATTCATCCTCCTAACAAAGTGACGCCACTCAAAATATAAAAACGCTTCGTTCTTGAAGGTACTTTTTGTAACGAAAATAATACGTAAATAAATGAATAAATTAGATAAGCTAATATAGAAACTTATTTGTAAAAATACATCTTATTAATTAAAAAGCGTAAATTTTAATTAAAGGTTCTAATGCAGACACAAAATAGATAAATTTTTCAAATTCAAACAAATATAATAAAAAAAGTATATATACATATAATATAAATATAATTCGAGAACAATATTAAAACTAAACATTTCTGTACTTACATTCATGATCTGGGATGCCATTACGTTTACTCGAATCTTTATTCTTAATGTTTGCTCTGTACGCCGTACGAAACCAATCACTAAACGTTTACCAACGTTTGTTACTGTCGACTGCGGAGTGTAATGAGTGGTAATGAGACGCTAGATGTAGAAGCACTCCTGCGCAAGCCCATAGCAAATTCTATGTGAACTCTTCGATATGCGCAGAAGCCCAGAGCGCATCATAATCTCTACTCTGAATAATGGGAAACTGATACGAAATTGCAAAATTAGTTATTAATCTTCAAAAAATCGTTAAGAATATTCTTACGGCATTCATATTAATTTTATTTTCTCAATTACAGTGTCAATTTTAAACGGTGTTTCCGTTATTATGCTTGAAGGCACTGCGCAAAAGCTTCCAATGAAAACACAGAACAGCACAGGGCCGAAACGGTGCGGGGCAACTATACAATTCTTCAAGATGGCAATTTTAGTAATTTTAACGCAAATCTAGTGTTTTTCAAGGGCCCGTTATATTTTTTCGGGGATTGTGTAATAACACAATTTAGAGTTATTTACAGTATGTAGTGAAAAATTTAGTGATTTTTCAAATTTTTGGTCTTTTGGCTCCAATTAATTAATTTACATCAGAAATTTTGCTACAACTGCGTGATACCAAAAAGTTTTAAGAATGATAAGAACAAAGGACGCGTCCAAATGAAGTGCTGTGAGTAAAACTGCCAATACTGAACAAAATAATGCAGTCAGTATTACGATAGAAGCTGATGATAAGCTTGATCAAGTATTTGGATTACTTGGCGTTCAAAATTATATTATTTATTATTAATCTTGTATATTAGTTCAACATTTTACTTAAGTTCGTATGTAACAACAAATTTAATATTATAAAAATGTACCAAATATTTTACTGACATGATTTTTCTGTAAAAAAAGATGAGTTCATAATATCGTTTCCACGTTTCACGTATTCCTGTCCTATTTATATTTTCCCAAAACTTTTAAAACATAACGATTTCAATAAAATTGAAGATTTCACTATACTGAAGAATGGTAAAATGTAATTTATAAAATCGTTATTTAAATATTTAATACATTTTTTATAAGCTCTATTATTATTGCTGTTTACTTTTTTTTATTTAATAATACAATATAAATTCAAATTTCGCGCCTTTGAAAATAAAATCTAGTGAAAAATTAGTAACTTTTAGTAATTTCTTAATTCTTGAGTCTTAGTGATTTCGAGTGTTTTTTCCAGGACTTGATTGTGTTTTTTCCCTGGAAGTAGTTGGCCACTTTGGGACAACTATACAATTCTTATTAACTCTCCAAAGTTTTCTGCACTCCTAGAGTTCTGAGCCAGTTATATTACTTCGCGAACGGTAACGAGAACGCGAATATAACCGAGGAATGAATTCTCTGAGAATTTAAGAATTTATTCTATTAAATCAAAAAATTTAATTTATTCGTTAACCTAGAACAATTGTTTAATGTCAAAATGATTAAAAACATATTTTAAGTATAAACTAAGCACCCAGTTAAGTATATATATGTATGCTAAGCAGGGTTGCGAAGTGACGCGTCACTCGAGGTTTTCTACGTAATTTACCTAAATGAAGTAATTTACGTAAAATACCTTAAATATGTAAAATACATGTAGAAAACCTCTGATTAGCTGTCAGATTCAAGTTTTTAATTTTCCGCCACAGAGGTGGCGCCCTCATATATAGAACAAGATGTAATTTACATCGTGTAGAAAACTGATGACGTAAAATACCAGGTAAATTACCGTAGAAAACCAAGTAAATTACCAGGAGTATTTTACTGACTCATCACTGATGCTAAGATAGAATTTATGAAAACGATCCAAAGTCAACATAACCTCAAATTTCAACTCGATTTTTGATAAATTGGCGGTAAATTCAAATTTAGATATTTTGCAACACAAAATTTTAATATTTTAATAGTCAAACTTCTTCTATGTATTTTTCTTTATTTATAAATATGTTTATATAAGTAAATAACTTGTATCTGAATATGTAAATAAGGTAAACAATAACAATATTGTTAAAAATCATAAATTATTAAATTCTCTTCAATTCATTTAAATTCTCCTGAATTCTGTCATATTCTCCGTTATATAACCCGAACTTAAATTCTCGAGAATTTAAGATTTCTATGCACTCCTGAAGGGGTTTCGCTGTTGCAAGATTAACGTTTAGCATATGAATTTCGAAAAAAAATCTGATAAAAAGCGAGCGTGGGAGAGTATGGAAATAAGGGGAAATAGATAGTGATGGACGTTTACCACTTTGGTCATGTTCGGTGTTGAGCAACACCAAACCGCGCGGAAAATGATCGGTCATCATTTAATTTTTATCATACATAACGTGTTTTATTTAAAAGAAGTAGTTCGAGTAAGAATTCGATCCTTCTATTTTGTTTATAATTATATTTAAGCTCTTAGAAATATATTGAACATATAAATAAATGCCACTGACGACGGCTCGTAGCAAATCACAATTCCGATAAAATGGCGGGATTTTTGCGGAATATTTGAAATTATGTGGATTATTTTATGAAAATTAATTAAATGTTTGCATTTCAAAGTGAATTACAAGATATTATTGCATCTTACTCTTCGCGGTGGTTAAACGTAGTGCAGGAAATATGAATTTTCAATAACTAGCTCACATTCTTATTGAGAATAGCGAATAACGACAATATTGAAGCTAATCGTGAGCTGCCACTTTTATTAACGCAGATAGTGGTTATTTACGTTACAAGTCGCAGCTGTGACGAGTTACTAATTTTTAAATAGGAGCAGTCGATGGGGCAAATGTAACCGAAGTCCAATCTCCATAAAGAAAGTGTGGGGATCATTTAATAAACGAATTAACTTGTGAGGTACTATCAGAAAAAACCTTTCGTTTTATAGCACGGAATATGCTTAAAATTACTTTTCAATAACAATCCTTTCACTTTTTAAAAATGCCACTTTTTTTTAGTTTTAACAATCGAGCTTGAGGATTTTTCACAAAAACCAAAATCTAATTCGCTCCTGTTGTTTCCACAAAAATATTGTATAAACACATTTATTTTCAGATTTGAAAATTACATCATGTAAACATGAATATCATATTTTGACGATAATTATATACAATGCAATATTAATCTTAAAATTGGATTTAAAATTCTACAGTAGGTTTTATTATCCTCCATAAATGCGAATAACTCTGGAACTTATTACAAATCTTCAAGTTTTTCTTCTGTGTAGTATAATAAGTATTATAATTCCGCTACTTCAAAAATATCGTTCTTAGAAATAAACTTAACGTACCCCGCAAAAGTAAAGGTATAACACAATATTGTTTAAGGCTATGTGACGAGTGGGTCACGTGACCAGCTTCCTACCTTACGGACACTTTTTTTATTTGTAAACTTATTATCACACGAAGAGCCACATTGAGTTGAAAGTTTGGGATAATAAATAAGAAGCAAGAAGAAACGCGGCTCTGGTCCTGAATTTTTATAATTATGAAAAAAGTTTTTTTTGTAAATATTTTTTTGTTGCTTTTTTCATAATTATAAAAATTTAGGATCAGAGTCGCGTTTCTTAGTGCTTCTTACTTATTATCCCAAATTTTCAACTCGATGTGGCTATTCGTGTGAAAATAAGTTAACAAATAAAAAAAGTGTTGGTAAGGTAGGAAACTGGTCACGTGACCCACTCGTCACATGGCCTTAAATTCAGTCGGCAATAACTAGAACTGGAACGCTTTTTCAAATGTCTCTAAGTCTTTTATGTTCAACTTTTTAAAAATCATATCAATAATAAAGAGTGGCAAATTCTTTTTAATTATTTTCTTCAAAAAAGCAGCGTCTCGTTGAACTAAATCTCGTCTGATCTTTCCCTCTTTAATGCAGTCTTCTAAATAAGTAGCATATAATGGAAACTTCAACTTATAGTTTTCAGTCTCCAACACCGACATTATATCTTTGTTTCTGAAAAATGCTGCTAATTGTTTCTCATCAGCCTTCAATAAATCAAAGTAAGTTAATGAAGAAGGTTTTATGATAAATCTTTTCAAGATTTGTATTTCTTGATCATATTTATCATAAACTTCGGTTAATGCCGCATCGCCTTTAACTTTATTCAAAAGTTCCTCGTTGGCTTTTTTATCTAAAGCTACAACTATGTAAGCATAAACAATGTCTAACGTTAAACGACGGGATTCTAATTGAGCTTCATCTCCATCTTCAGGAATTTTTAGACAACAATCGATAGGTGTTAAACCTTCTTCATTAAGAATATTAAAATTCGCTCTTAACTGTAGAATATACTTAGCAGCTTTAGGATAATACTTAGAACACGCTTTGTGGAGTACCGTATTTCCATTAGAATCTTGGGCATTTATATCAGCGCCATATTTTACCAAAAGTTGATAAGGATAAAAAGGAATTTCATCCAGAAACATAGGTATATCATTCCGTAGTAAAATATCGAACGGTGATTTATCTAAGTTGTTTCTAATATTAGGGTCAATACCTGCTTCTAAACTGAGTTTAAGTATACTTTTGTCGCAGTACCAAAATGAGTAGTGAAGAGTGGTACAACCTCGCCGACACCTTGTGTTGAAATCGGCACCACGTTCTGCAAGAAACTCTACAGTCTTAAAATAACCATTATAACATGCTACTTGCAAAGGAGTTCTACCTCTTTTAGGGTCTTTTTCGTCAATATTAGCACCTCGATCGAGTAGTAGTCGTACGACTCTCACATGATGAACTTCATGCTCATTTAAATACTCCGCCGTGTAGTTTTTTTTGATAAGTAAATGGTATTCGTCACCGAATTCATCAGCCGTAGCTAATCCACAAGCAAAGTGAAGCGGCGAACCCCTGTACGATGAGGTGTTGGCGTCTGCGCCTTTGTTTAATAGCATCTCGATAACATTCATATTCCCTGTATGAGCGGCGTAATGGAGTGGAGTAAATCCTCGGTAGGTAGTAATAGTGGAGATCGAGCCATCATGAGTAAATTTTGTGATAGTACGCTGAGCGCGAACATTAATGTCAGAACCTTCATCTAGAAGAGCCTGTACCATTCCACATGTACCTACTGCTGCTACTATATGCATATATGCTAATCCTCGCGAGATAGGAAAATCGATGTCAAAGTGTGTATTCCCTAAGAAAAATTTAAAAGCTTCGTCGTATCCGCACTTGGCAGTAAGATGAAGAAGTGCTGAGTACCTACATGGAGAAAGTTCGATATCATCTCTCTCCAAGAAGTAATTTATTATGTGGCGAAACCTCATTAAGTCTGATTTTTCATTGATGGGAAGTCGCTCTTCTTCTTCCAGAAACCATTTAACTGTATCCAACATTTTATGTGCAAGATCTACTTCAAGCTTCTCTTTCCTTGTGAGATGATCATAACGGGACATCATCTGTAACAATGATCATAATCCCACGTTAGGTAGCTAGAAACTGCTCATAGTAAACAATATTTCACTTATTCAAAAGTGAACGGCTTCATAAATAAGACCAAATAAAAAATTCATATTTGGAAGGTGACATGGCATAAAGGTGTAAGTGCCGAATTTCAGAAATTGGTTGTATTGGTTTAAGATTATTTATGTAACCTAACTTGTGTCTCATGACCTTGTATAATAGAAAATTATGGCTCTCTTTGTGATGTAATAGAACCCGATGAGGACTACAAACAGTTTTTTTTTTTTTTCAAGTAAAATATGCCTACAGAAATGGCAAGAGAATTTATACACGGATTTGAGAAATACGCTAGGGGTTAAGGGCCTTAAGGCTATGTCAGGGAACCATCTGATACCTGGCGGCTTAGCAGAGCCTTTCTACTGTCTTGCGCTCGAGCTCGATGCTCATCGGGGCGATTTGATGCTCAACCGGGGGCTACTGTATTGCGTTGCGTTAGTACTTTTAAATTGAATCCCCATTTAATTCCACCGCCACTGACACTTCTGTATACAATTTTTGGGTAACTGTAATGCAAATCATCGTACATTACTGCAAGTTACATAAAGAGCAATTATTATGTATTTACAATTATATGAATACGGGACCATTTCTACCATTTTTTCTGTACGAATAGCCGGATTTTTTCGGTACGTGTAGACACTCACATAGAAGAAACAAATCTTTTATTGCAAATTTAATTTAATTATTGATAACGCTATAACTTGAAAACGGTTAATTGCAAAAATAAGTGTGAACCAAAAAAAGTTTTGTCTTGATTCAGACTTTCTAAAACATAGTTTACAGATTTTTTTCTAATTCGAATATTTTAAGTTGTTTTCTTATTGTACAAAGGAACGCTTAAACAATATTAGAACTTTGTAATAAGAAATGTGTTTCTGCTATGGGGGTGTCTACACGTACCGAAAGATCCCGCTATTCGTACAGAAATTAGGTAAAAATAGCCCCATATACATGACGCATTCTAGGTCAGAAATATCAATTCTGACAGTCATCTAATCGATTTTAATGAAGCTTAGTGTAGCTGTAGTAATTTATGGGTAACATTTTTTGGCCAAAGGATTTCTCGGAGGTAATCGGACATTTTCTCCATCCAGTTTTGGTGATATTATGTGAATTCTCGCATTTTTCTACACTGTTCCAATGACCTTAAGTTGGCTCAATTGAGTATTTTAGCATTACGTCATGGTCATTATGGGATGGTCAGGAAGGTTAGCATAGTAGTTACAATGTTTACATGTGAATGATTACGAATTTTTAGAAACAATATTCTAAACGTGAAAGTAAGTTATAAATTTATGAATAATAATATTTTAAACGTGTAGAATGCCTTTGCGGAATTATTTTTTATCCATTTGTTGATTCACGACCTTTCAGTTTCACGATATAAAATAAAATGTCAACAATTTTAGGTTAGAGTACCAGACCGATTTGATCAGAATCTATTAAAATTGAATCAATATGAGTACTGTAACCTCAATTTTTGAAATATTTTAGTTTATTTGTAGAAACTGAAAAGTCGTCAATTGACAACAAAAAATTAGAAATAATTTTCAAATGAATTATATACTAGAAAATATGTAATTCATAAATTTATAACTTACTTTTACGTGTAAAATATTCTTTCTAAAAAGTAGTATGCATTCACATGTACTCATGTACCAACCATACTAACCTTCATAACTATCCCACCTAAACTAAACAGTAAGACAAGAATCTGACTTCTAAGAATAACTGAATTTCACTTTTAACTTAAATTAAGTAAATCATTCAATATCATTTAACATTCCAAAACAGTTTTCCAAGCAATTTCTAGGAATACTAAAGGGAAAATATGAATTAAAAGATCATGCAATAATCTTGAATAAAATGGATATTAATGTGATTTAAATTGAATTTATATGTGACGTACGCCCAAGAAAGGGGGCTTACTCTAAAAAAATATAAATCGAGGTTTTTACACCTTTCGATAGTTTTCAGTCACCACTACATATCCGCGTCTCATCTATACCCCGTCCGTGAGCCGCGCCACTATATGCGTAAGAATGTAGTGGTAAGTGGAGAGGGACTATTTCGTGAGTCTTCCCTCTCTCCTAAAAGTCGCGTCTATCGGGTCGACTTCGACCGCTCGCCCTGAAAAATCTCACTTTTCAGAGTAAGCCCCCTTTATTCGGCGCACGTCACATATTTATAAACATATATAATAATAATTAAAGAACATGAAAAATAATTGATTCATTAATAACATTTCTGAACAAATATATTTTTGAGATGAACAAATATAAATCATAATTTTCTAAAACATTCAAATTATAAATAGATTAAATATTTAATAACCTTTGTTTTAAACAATCTTACACGGATATAATGATAAAAGAGAGCAATTATTTTGTATGTTCTTCACTTATTATGAAATAACATTTTTTTCATTTATAAATTTAATTCTAAATATAAATTTTTTTTCAGGAAATTCTTTTTATATTTTATTATTAGTATTATTTATTATGCCATTAATATTCACAGAAATCGTTTAGAGAACTGTTTTGAATACATCAAATAAGTAACAATGTTTTAATTTCAATAATTTTTCCATGTGAATAACATTTTGTTTACTAACAAAATTTAAAAAGTGATCTAGTTCCATTGCTTGAAATGCAAAAACAGGAAGTGATGAGACTAGCGCCGCGCTGAAGATATTTGTAACTAATCAACTTAGGACAGTTACGAGGTTAAGGGCATGTACCAGACTGTCACGTGACCTATTCTTTTAAACGAACTTACTCATAAACTAATAAGCCGAATGGATTTTCTATACCAGGCACACTTTCGTCTTTCTTGCCTTTATGTCTGTCTGGTATGGAAAATTCATTCGACTTATTAGTTTGTGAGTAAGTTCGTTTAAAATAATAGGTCACGTGACAGTCTGGTACATGCCCTTAAGTCTAAATCTGAAATATAGAGAGATGCACAGGGCTGGTAAAATGTGGACACAGCTAAGTTATGTTATTTAAATTAACATAATTTGAATGTAAATTTTTGTTTCTCATACATATATAACTCGAGAGCGTCGCGAATATGTTGATGACCTTAATAACTCAATTCGGGAATTCGAAAAAAATCCAGGTGGACATCTAACTATTTTACGCAATTTGAGCCGTTGCGTTGGACTAGTGATGTATGAACGCGGATATCTTTGGCATGTGCAGT
>CAKNWT010252211.1:0-14376 GCA_932066315.1 Andricus coriarius | reverse complement strand
CACAGCTGTAGCTTATATTTTAGATTTTTTTTTTAATACTCCGAGTTAAGTTAGCTGCGAGGTTTTGTTAGGAGTTGCGAATGCGTAGGTAGGGGGTTCGAACCCACAGAGAATAAGAATTTTATTAGTGTGCGATTATTAATGTAGTGATTGTTTGCATAATAGTAAATAAATATGTGAACAAATATTAAAGCATAATGATAATAATAATAAAGATTAATTTTTTTAGGCGAAAAATCGGTCATCATTTTATAGAACTGTTATCTATTTCATAGCATTTTGTAATACATTTCGTAGAATAGTTCAAGGCAATGTAAAACCAAGAAGATTTTAACTTTTATTATACTACCCGTCGTATCCTCTACTATGTGATAATATGTATTTTAATAAAATATTACATTTCAAATTCAAAATACCTTTTTTTATATTTATTTAAAAATAATAATTAAGGGATTTGACACTAAATAAATAAGGTCCTGCTAAGGACCTTAATTATTTTAAAGGTGCAAAAAAGGCTGCCTGACATGGACCTTATAAGGTGGCCACTTACGGCCCTTTTAATTCCGAGCGTTACGAAACACTATAAGGGCCTGATAGGATTAGCTTATCCGGACCTTAAATATAATACGGCAACCGTTTCAGGGCCCGGTACTGCCCGGATTTAAATTTCCGTACGGGAGCTGAGAATAAAAATTAGTGCAAAATCACCAAAATTACAGTTGTCGACGATTTGACCTCTAATTGTGAAAGGTCTGGGCGAAAATTTAGGGGAAATACAAGGATCGAGCGAAGCGAGCCGCGCGCATAGCGCGCGATGACAATGTGCCCGCGCTGTGGGCAGATTTTTTTAGTGTGTGTTTCAGTGACGAGTACTAAAAATTCTAATAGTATTTTTAATGCAGTATTATTGTAAAGTGAAAGAAATTTCCGTGAATTATCCCTGTCAAAATGTTGAAAAAGAAGCCACTGATTTTCAGCGAAATTTACCTGATTCAAATATAAGTATTCAGTACATATAATCATGTATAAAGACGTCGGATGAGAAATTGGAGAAAAGCTGGTTTTTACTATGAATATCAGCACATTTAGTGAAAGGGGCACACCTAAAGATTGTTTTAATTATTACAAAAGCATAGATTCCTTTTAGCCTTAGAAAACATTTTAGAGCGGGGGCCAAGCATTTTTTCCATTTTTTATTGCAGATGTGTTTTGAAATGCTGTATTATTTCAAGAAATTCAGATATTTTACTATTCTTTTCTGATTCTAGTGAAAACTCTAATGATATTATTACCTGAAAATATTAAAAACGATACTTTACACGTATTTCAAGGGACACCTAATGGGAAATTGTCAATGCTGATCCCTGGGTCAAGAATGACTCAATACTGGCAATCATTGTTTTTATCAACTAAGATTGTCCAGCAATCTTGGACCAAAATTGGCGAGAACAATCATGCCACGCATTGTCAGCCAGTAATTGTCACGGTGAAAAATATTGTAAAGTATAAGAAGGAACTGTTTATAAAGTGTGTAAAGAGGAACAACTTTTCTGTGCAAACTTTTTTTGTGTCTCGCAAGTTTTTCGAAAAAATGAGAATTTTCAGAAAAATTTCGCCATCTTGTTAATTTTCAACATTTAAAAATATTTTGACACATTTCAAAAAAGTTTTCTCATTCTAAAACGAACTTTCATATCAAAAGTTTATGCATTTGTAACGATTAGAGCAACATTTTCAAGATCTTCAGTCTATCACTTGGACTAACACTCGTATGGTCTAAAGCAAACGGTTGTCAAGAAGCACTCGGTTACACTGGATTAATTATATCCCTAGGGTATATTGACCGAATGGCAAGTACACCAAGTGCCAGGTTGCCGAAACTAATCGAGGTAATGGACAATGAATTAACGCACTTATGTCGAGCAACTTCAGACTCGAGGATGTTAAAAGTATTTTGTGGCTCGCTGGTATCGCACTCCATTCAGATAAGGAGGTCTGCAGAGCAAGAGCTAATAAATTACTTCAATGTGAGTCGAGTCCTTGATCTACCACATAGAAACACCTACTAATAAAATGAAGAAAATAGAAATTTCATCGAAATTTGTTCAATCAATGCAAGTTGGTGTCTTGATTTCTAATATAGAAATAACAGTAGGCCCGGTCGGGCCTCGCCGCCAAATAAGAAGGCTAACAGGCCGGGAGTACTGTTCTGAAAATATCGCGATCCCTATAGCTTATACACTGAGAAAACTTTGAGGAATTATGACTCTTAATCTTTACACCATAATTTATAATAACGTACTAAACATAATAATTTTTTCAAGCAAGTAATGAAAGATTTAATAATCAAGGTTTCCGTTGATATGAATATAATAATGACTTATGTAGATTATATGGTTGTAATCTTGTGTGAAAGTTCGTGTTTCGTGCGAGTTGCCAAAAAATCTTGAGCAGTTCAAGATTCGTGTTTTTTTCCATCCCAAGGTGTAGAAAGAGCTGTGGTGACTTATCTGCCTTCCTCCTGGAACATTCTTGGTAGGGGGACGGGCATACGGTATGTTACGGGCAACCAAGGTTCTTCATAACTTTGATCCCGTTTATTGTGTTGATTGCGTCATCATCAACGATGCTTGGTTGTGTTCGCATGTGAATGTTTCTATCTTGCTGTATTGGTTACAGTTCATAAGAAGTCTTCAATATAGTAACTTTAGTGTTTTCTCTCTCTTCTACCCGTGCGGAAATTTAAATACGGGCAGTACCGGGCCCTGAAACGGTTGCCGTATTATATTTAAGGTCCGGATAAGCTAATCCTATCAGGCCCTTATAGTGTTTCGTAACGCTCGAAATTAAAAGGGCCGTAAATGTCAACCTTATAAGGTCCATGTCAGGCAGCCTTTTTTGCACCTTTAAAATAATTAAGGTCCTTAGCAGGACCTTATTTATTTAGTCTCAAATCCCTTAATTATTTTTTTTTAATAAATATAAAAAAAGGCATTTTGAATTTTAAATGTAATATTTTATTAAAATACATATTATCACATAGTAGAGGATACGACGGGTAGTTTAATAACAGTTAAGATCTTCTTGGTTTTACATTGCATTGAACTATTCTACGAAATGTGTTACAAAATGCTATGAAATAGATAACAGTTCTATAAAATGATGACCGATTTTTCGCCTAAAAAAATTAATCTTCATTATTATTATTATCATTATGCTTTAATATTTGTTCATATATTTAATTACATAATTATTTACTATTATGCAAACAATCACTACATTAATAATCGCCGCTAATAAAATTCTTATTCGCTGTGGGTTCGAACCCCCTACCTACGCATTCGCAACTCCTAAAAAAACCTCGCAGCTAACTTAACTCGGAGTATTAAAACAAAAATCTAAAATATAAGCTACAGCTGTGCAGGGTCGCGTGACAAATGTTTGTGACCCGTTTCATAACAGTTTTTTTTTGTTTTTAAAATTTTAATCATCACTTTAAAATATTTATAATTTTGGAAATTTTAAATCTCGAAAAATTTTTTTATCGCAAATTATTTCTTGGTTATAAGTTCTAGTAGATTCAAGATTAATAAGGAGTTAGAATCAATTAAATGTAACTATTTTTATATTTGATTTGACTCTACTTGGAATGCATTTTGTTGGTGAATGAAAAACAAACTAATTACATCATAAAAACTTCGTATTCGCCCTTATTCGAATTCTGTTATGGGACCAAGCGAAAATCAGATTCGCGTTACTTAATAAAAAAGAAAATTTATCCGGGCTTTATTTGGACGTGATCTCAGGGCCATAAATACGAAATTGATCAGACTACCTTACCTAATAATTAGGACAAACTATCCGGACATTATTCGGACCTGATCAGGGCCGTAAATACGGCCTTTTATCAGATGGCTTTACTTATAAATAAGGGCACCTTATCCGGGCCTCACTTGTGCCTGATCAGGGCCGTTGTATACATTTTCAAATCAGGCAACCTTATCAGGGCCTAGTACGAGCCTTTTTTTAAATAAGGCTAAAAAAGGCATTTTCCGCACGGGTATTCGTTTGCTTCAAGATACAAAGACCGCATTAATAGCAGAATTTTATTTTTTAATTATTTTTCAATTATTGATTGCAATGCAACGTATATTATTTTACATTAAATTCCAATGGAAACTATAAGTGGACTGATACTCAATTACTTTTTTTTTACATTTTAATAATAGTTGAAATGCGCCCCAAATTGGATAATAAATATTTTGATGAACAATAGAACCATAAACATGAATTTTCTAATATAAATGATACATTTTTAAACTAAAACTGAAATAGTAAAATTTTCATTCAAATAAATTATCAACCAACAAGGATAAGAATAACGAAGTTTTTACAAAACAGTTAAATTTTCAAGAAAAGAGTTCATTTTCAATCCAAATAGATTAATTTTTGTAAAAAAAAGAAATCGATTTCAAATATATATGAATTTTCAATAACAGTTACATTTTCAAACAAAGTAATGCATTTTTACACAAAAATTCGCATTTTAAAGTATACAAGACAAAATTTACTATGACTAGAATGTGAACTGTGCACAAAAACCCATCGTATTGATATATTCATGGTAAAAAAAATTATGTTCTCTAACAAGAAAATAATTTACATTACATTAAATAATTCATAAATAAAAACAGAGTGAAATCTCTCAAAAAAACCCTCCAAAGAAAAGAGGGTAAAAAAACGCCGCCAAATAATACCTTCTTGCTAGTATTAAATACAAAATTATACAAGAAATATATGTATATATGTGTGTGTGTGTGTGTGTGTAAAGAGTCATCAAAATTTCACAATAGAATGTTGTGAGATCACTCAAATTCGCCAAATACTTTTAGTGAATAAAACATTTTTATCATTAATAAATTTTAATATTTTAATTATTCGTATCATTTCTTATTCTTATTTCTTATTCAATATTTCTTGAAACTGCACATTTGGCGGGCCTGTCTTTATAATGGACTTTGAATTAATTTCTGAAACTAATCGATTAAGTTCAGGGCTGGGGCTAGTATGATTTAATTTTCCGAAAGACGATAAAGACGCCCTTTACGATTTGAAACTGTATTAATTTGACATAAAATTCCGTAATATAGTTCACAGTATGTTTTGTATGTAGTAAAGCTTCATAGGTAACTTTCCTATAGATATTGCTTATTATGATTATACATGACCCATCAGTTTTAATTTTTATTTGAATGATAAGAAGAATGTGCAATCTCCGTTAAGTTATGTTTGAAATGTAATAAGAACCTTCGTCTATGCTTATATTAATAACTTCCATAATTTTCACCTGTCCTTACATTGTATTAACATTAGATTGTTATAATTTCAATATTGTTATGTGCAGGGGTTGCGATGTATACGCATGTTGAGTAGCTAAAACAGCGCCATCAATTTGGAACTATTGGGAATAGAGATAGGGAGTGACCGTCATCTGACCGATGAAATCGGTGAAATCCTGTAATTACGCGAAATTTGGATTTATTTTCATTAATATGAATAATCAGATGCGTTTAAATAAACGTAGGAAGTTTTATTTTGTCAGCAGATATTAAATAAAAGATTGGAATATAAAACAGTACAGTTTCCTGCTAACATAACCTATGAAGTACTTAGTTATAATGGTTCTAATAAATACTTTAAATTAAAAAAGGCTGAATTTATAGGTAAATTCAGTCTTGAAAGATATTAAATATATTAATTTGAAGTTAAATTTAGTGGATATTTATTATAACATGCAGGATATATTTGCTACATGTGTATATCACATTAATATAGACAGAGAATACAATTATTGCATGCATATTTCTTTTAAAAATGGATGTACTTTAACTCCCTATAATTCGTGTACATTTCTTACTTCATTTTTTTATTTAACACTTATTTATTGCATTGAAATTAATTCCGTGCAGCACTGAATCATAGAATTCCGCCTTCTCACACTTTTTTGCACTTTTTCGCATAGAGGACTCTACATGGGATTCATCAAACATTTAGGTTAGGATTTACAAAATATCAACTATTTCTAAGTTATCTTCCTTAATTTTCACATTTGCCACCTGAAAACCGTATAAAAATCACATCTGCTATATTTAAGTATCCATTTTTTAATATAAAGCATTTCAATAACGATAATTTTCAATAAAATTCAATAACGATGATTTCACCGATTATCATGAAATTTCATGAATTCGGTCAGATAACAGAGTCGGTCGGCGTCAACTTCGGTCACTCCCCATCCCTAATTGGGAAGAAATGTGAATTTGAATTCAATATTTACAAGAAATCTTACAGTAAATAATTAATTTTGAACCGAAATAAAACATTTTTGACTACAATGAATTGATATTCGGTGCACTTTTTCATTCACAATCCTCCAATAAATTCTAGATACCTAGTAGTTCGCGTGTCAGATGGCGCTTTTGTCAAGGCCTAAGAGGCAGGCGTATTGCCCATATGAAGACAGGCTCGCCAAATGTGCATTTTCAAGAAACATTTGTAAATACAAATTCTGTCATTTATATTATTATTATTAAATATATGTCACTTCTGGGACACGAATAATTAAAATATTAAAATTTATTAATGACAAAAATGTTTTATTCACTAAAAGTATTAGACAAATTTGAGTGATCTCACAACATTCTATTCTGAATTTTTTATTACTCCTTACACACAGACACAAACACACACACACACATATATATATTTCTTGTATAATTTTGTATTCAATGCTAGTAAGAATGTATTATTTAACGGCGTTTTTTTACCCTCGTTTCTTTCGAGGGTTTCTCTTCATTTCCGAACACATGAATTGCATTCAGGTCCTTTTGAAGTTGAAAATTCTACTAAAAGCATTGATTCCATATCCATTTTCAAAGCAATATACTTCTGAATTTGAAAACTTGCAATTAATTAATTTTCTTCATCATTACCGGTTGCGTTGGCCGGTATTCTACCATACAGTAGTACAAGTCAAGATCGTGTCAGACGTCACGATCACAAACAAGAGGTTTGCTATATTAATACTGATAAAATATAATGAAGTTTCTTTTATAAAATTTATACAATTTTTGCAGGTCTTGAAATTCATACTTATATATCTATAAAATATGAAGTCTATTATCAATTTCAAACACATTCTTTTAACCCTTTCAGGGACAGTGGAACGTATACGTCCCACTTGTTTTTTCGCAGTTTTTCATGCATTTCTGATACATTTCACCTTGTTTAGTACCCAAATATTTTATTTTATACTTTTAAGGGGTTATGTAAAGTAATTATTATGAAAAACTGTGTAAAATTGTTAATTAACAATTGTATTGTATTGGGGTTTTTGAGGTCGTTGATAAAAAATCTGATGTCAGAATTGCAAAATTCAAGAAGGCAGATTCAATACAGCCTGCACGTCACTGGAGTGGGGATCGTCCAAAAAATACCTATACAGCCAGTTTTGTGCCAATTGTTCGAAAACGTCAAAATTAGACTAAAATAGTCGCCATCTTGTATGCCCCATTTTCAAATTTGCAATTCTGACATCAAATTTGCAATCTACGACTCCAAAAACCCCCATAAAACGTGTTTTGTGCAAATTGTTCGAAAAATTCAACATTAGAGTCACATAGTCGCCATATTGGATCCGCTATTTTGAAATTTTGAAATTCTGATGCCAGAATCGTGATCAGCGACCCCAAAAACCCCTAAGTTACCATTAATAGCAAGAATTAGTTTAACACAAAAATGTGCCCTTGCAAGGGTTAATGATCTGCTTCAGAAGTAAAATATATATATATAATGCTTTAATCTCACACAATGAACCTTTGCAAATCTGCAAATAATAAGAATGGAACTGGCCTGGACTGAATTTTTTCAAATATCGTTAATTTTGTAACTCACTTAAATCTAAAACTGTAATTTAAAGCCCTGGTGAACTATAGACATGAATTGGAACTAAAATTGTTTTAAAATTAACTTTAAGGGCGATTCTCAAAGCACCTGCGGCTTTTACGATTACATTCTAATGGTAACACTCGCGCTTAGCGCTTGGCAATTAGATTATACACTTCTGTTTAAAAATAAAACGACTTAGATAAAACGTTTAAAACAAAAACCAGTGTCCCTAGTTTCGTCGTAAAGTCGAATTTTTAATTATCCAATTTTTATTCTCCATGGCCGAAAAAAAGTCCAAAGCAAATTTCAATCAAAAATCTTTTCAAAACTTTTCGTGCCGTTAGACTACAGATAAACCGCCAGACAGACATGTTCGTAAAAACCACTTTAAAACGACGAGAATTGACGAAAACTGGATAGGTCCAATTTCACATGAATCTAATACCTTTCATGATTAATTATGGGAATGTAAAAATATTTATGCCCTGGTCGGGAGCATTCTCACTGCTCGCGGCGCTTCGCGCTCGTTTTGGTATATTTATTGCGTGCTTTTCTACCGCATTTTTGCAAACCACTCGCACTTCGCGCTAAACAATTAGGTTATACAAATCGTTCTGTTTGAAAAATGAAACGGTGTAGAGAAAATGGAATGGTATAAAAGAAGTCGGTATGTTTTTCAATGTAATATTAATAAAACCAAAATACACCAGATAATGTATTAGAGATTAGGCTTTTAAAGGTTTTTTCAAAAAGTACTAAACAGAGACATTAAGCCATAAACGTTGATTCCATTCGTTCAAAATTCAGTTCGAAGTCAAAACTAC
The DNA here is from genome assembly GCA_932066315.1 of Andricus coriarius. Classification (NCBI taxonomy): domain Eukaryota; kingdom Metazoa; phylum Arthropoda; class Insecta; order Hymenoptera; family Cynipidae; genus Andricus; species Andricus coriarius. The sequence continues at coordinate 5,605 of CAKNWT010252211.1, read as the reverse complement.
AAAAATTTGTATTCAGTTTCAAGAAGATGTTGAAAATTATTTCATTTCATCCCAATATCGATAATCTACTTGATTATTAATTATCTAGAACTTTTAAAATGTGCGGCCAATCGAAAAATGTCATTGAGATAATTTGTTAATCTTGTTCAAATATTCTAAAAATCTTGGGGAGAGGAGCCCGCGGGGTCGAGAGAAAATTGCTCAATCCTGCGTGAAATAACAGCAGCGTAGCGACAAAGGAGCAGTGCGCGGCTACTCACGCGCGTATATTGCGTAATATTATGTATTCTAATTAGAAATTGTTCACATGGCCCTGACTGTTTACGTTTGGAGGCCCTGGAAATAGCTTGAAGGCCGATTGCAGGCCATGCCCGAAACCGTAATTCAATTCAGATTCTAGTCTATATTTGATATCTAGTAAAAATGTCTATTGGAATTTCCTAATCTATCAGAAAAATATATTTTTTTTAATGCTGATGCATCGATTTTCTACTTTGCGAATTTAATCTTCAGTTTGGGACTCCCAAAAAGTGTATTAAAGTCTGATTTAAATTGTCAAATCCTTCAAAATTTAACTAAGCTACAATATACAGGTAACCAAACAGGCAGACAGCAATACAGACAGACAAATACCGTCAAAATTTTATCATTTTTGGAGTCTGTGAGTGCCGAAACGTAAATATTTGTTAAAAACTATAGATTGAAAGTGTGGACGATTCCATTACACTCCCATCAATAAGAGCGTAAAAATACACAAGATGAATTTGTTAGAAATTACGTTTTTAAAGATGTTTTCAAAATTTACTAAATAGAGGCTTTGATTTCATTCTTTAAAAGTTCAGTTTTTAAACAACTCTACAAAAATTTGTAGTCACTTGAAGAAAGATATTGAAAATCATTTCACTGTATTTTAAAAGTATCCCAATATGGGTAGCCGACTTGATTACACAGGCCTACAGAAAAAAAAATTCTGAGCCTTGGATGCCAATATGATATTCCCATGTATTTTTTCCCACTGAAACCGAATCCGCAAGCCGTTTTACCTCAACACGTCAGGATTTTGACAAAACCTCAAAAAACACCCGAAACATCCCTAAAACCGGTCAAATCATCTACCCCATACCACTTTCATCCCTCTCACCCCAAAAAAATTTGTAACCCTATAACATCATAATCTCATAATCCCCTAACCTCGTGATACCATAACTCGATAACCTCAAAACCCCGTAACCTCATTTAGTAGAAAAATCTGGTTCGGGAAAACAGAACAATTTCGTGAGTTTTTTTGTGGAACATAGTCATTGGTACGTAACTCTATAACCCCAAAATTCCACAACACAATAACCTCAACACCCCTTCACTCCGTTTCCCCATATACCATAAGCCAGGCGTCGGGCAGCGAGGGGAAGTCTGGAGAGTTCAGCTCTTTTAACAGATGTGGATCGCTCACTTCGTCTCTCCCCCCAGATAACAATGTGCGCGCACAGTGATGGCGTATTAACTCGCACGCGTGCGGATTATCCCGCACGCAGCGCCATCACCCGAGTAGACATATGCATCCTCAATTGCGACACATATCGTTCGCACGCGTGAAGGTCGCACGCATGACGGTGATATGCGAGCTTCCAAAGGCATGCACGATTTGAAAATATATTGTTTTAAATATTGTTATTAAATGAGAAGAGGAACATTTTCACATAAAAACATTTTATTTTTATAATTATTGAGTCATAACACTTAGACGTATAAATTAGGGTTGCCATCTGCCTAGGGCATATATAACCACCGCAGGATCTCACTGGGAGCAACTGCCATCTAAAAAATGACACTGGCTCCCAGTAGGACCGAAGCGACCCAAGGATGACAGCTCTCTGCATCCATTTCTCATATGCCTTGGCATATTTTTGGCACGCGGGTATGGCTTTAAGGTTACGAACCAGTGATAGTTTCGCACCTCCAAGAGCACCTATCACAAGGACAATTACTTGTACCGAATATTTTGGGTACAGTCTTCGCAGCTCCCTTTTAAGGTCTTGATACCTCTCCTCCTTTTCTTTCTTCTTGGCAGAAATGTTGTATTCGGACGGGGCCGAGAATTCGATCACGAATATAGTTCGTTTCTCGAAATCTTGGAGAACGATGTCAGGCCTCGAGTGTGCAACGGAGACTACTGTCCGAAAATTTATATATATATATATATATATATATATATATAATAATTTAACGTAGTTTTATTTTGTTTAAAACAATTTATTGTTAATATGAACTAACATTTATAATAAATATGTATCAAACACAGCACTTGAGTACTTCAAGAGCACTCATCTTATAGTTGACTGATACGCACAAAAACGCCAAAAATAAATAAGATAAAATGAAAATTCCCATTATCCCTAAAAGGAAGGACATTTGGATTGTGCGAAGGAGTTAGAAGAACACGGCGAAAAAGAAGGACAAATCCTTCCACGGAAGGACGTTTGGCAACCCTAGCTTAATCCCCTCATCCTATTCTGTGGAGAAGTCCGGTTCCCGAAATCATAACAGTTTTGTAAGTGTTTCTTGTGCAATACAGTCAGGGTAAATATAACCTCAAACTCCCCAAAACCTCATAATAATTTCATCGCATTCAGAGAATTGGAGAGGTATCATTCCACACTATCTTCCTAAAAAGCAGTGTGACCATGGAGTACTACAAGCAGACCGCACGCCTGTGGCAGAGATGGTGGAAAAAGCCGCCAAACCGCGATCGCCTGTCCTCGGATTTTTATTTCTTCCCAGATGAGAGCGCCTCAAGTGGCAAATTGAGGAATCACGATTCCTATAGTAGCAGACGACAATTTAATTACAGACTTTTTCTGAGAGCGTACTTCGTGAGTGTCACCATCTCCAGTATTCTCTCAGGTTGCAGGATTTTACATTCCAGAAAAAATTCAAGAACTTTTCACGATTGCAATCATTCTTTCGTGTTAGTTAAACAATTGTTCAACTAACACGGAAGAATCGAATTTCATAAATATTACAAAAGAAATATTGGACTACAAGCATACTGATGTATCAGAGACGTATGAAAAAGGTTAACTCTCGAACCAGATTTTTCTACTCAATGAGGTTGCGGGGTTTTGAGGTTATTGAGTTATAGTATTACGAGGTTAGGGGATTATGAGCACGAAGTACTACAAGGAGACCGCACGCCATGTATTTTCCCTGGCGCCATTTCGCGATCGCCTGTCCTCCGATTTTCTCCATAGCGAGATTTCTTCCCAGATGAGAGCGCCTCTTCAGAGAAAATTTGTAAATAAATTGTCGTCTGCTACTATTGGAATCGTAATTCCTCAATTTGCCATTTGAGGCGCTCTCATCTGGGAAGAAATAAAAATTCGAGGACAGGCGATCGCGGTTTGGGGGCTGTTTCCCACCATCTACGCCACAGGCGTGCGGTCTCCTTGTGGTACTTCGTGATTATGATATTATGGGGTTATAGGGTTACGAATTGGGGGAGGGGGGGAAGGTAAATGTGGCATGAGGTAAATGATTTTACTGTTTTAATGAGTTTTCGGATGTTTTTTGAGGTTACGTCAAAGTCCCGACGTGTAGGGGTATTGAGTCCGGCCGCGGAAACAGCCTGGTGCCATCTGTTGTCCAAAAGTGGCAATTTCTGAGTGATGAATTCTACTTGTTTACATGCTATTGAAAATAAATAAATTTATACTGAAAATAAGAGTTTGACTGTCAGATAACGAGAGTGTTTGTGGGAAAACTGATGAAATGCCAATTCAGGGAAAAAAACTTTTGCTCGAGTTTATTGAACGGTTTGATCGCAGTTCAGTTTTGCATTTATCTGTCTAAATGACAGTAGATCTATCGGATTACAAATATCACATAGAGTACTTCAACATTCTTGTTTTCAGAAAAAGGTATCTGGACAAATTATTGTGCAAACTGGATAATTAATATTATATATATTCGCATATTTATACGATCTATTATTTTTGTAAAAGTAATGCTAGTTGTCAGATTTTGAGGTTAGGGAGTTTAATTATCCCAGAATATGCAGAATATTTATGGAGTATATTTTATTTTAATTTAAATGACATTGAGTATTTTATTAGTTGTCTTGAGTTTTAAGTGAAGCTTTTTTTAACAATTCAATATGTTATGTAAAAAAAATGTTTTCTTAGGTTTCTTGATTATGGCAGAAGCGACACAGCACTGAATTTTGCTTATTCCATTCACTTTCAACTCCTGCACCCTCATGACCAACAACAAAACTAGAACGGCTTTAGCTAGAATGAAAAGACAAATTTTTCACGAAATCTTTTTGCAGGAAAGTTTCTTCTATTATTTTTCTTCTTTTTGAAAAATGTTATATACGTTCTTGAAGCAATCATTTATCCATTTATTATATTTTAAAACAATGCACACATGCTCTCTTATGTACATTTCAAATTTCTATCCCTCGGGGATTTTAGGCTTCGGCCGCCGTGGGCACTGCCTGTCATATCCGGTAAATATCAAGGTCATGTCCATACTCAATAACGGGTTGCGGATTCAGTTTCAGCGGGAAAAAATACATGGGAATATCATAGTGGTATCCAAGACTCGGAATTTTTAAATTTATTTTCTTGCTAACTTAGTCAATTTTCAAAATTCATCAATTTTATTACTACTAAATTACATTCTTAAGTCTTCTGCAATTAGTTAAAGAAGGAACACGTAAATATTTTAATCAACAAAAAAATTGTAAAATTTTTTTCAGACTTAGAAATTATCATAAATTTTTCAACCTTAAAGCACTCTTTTTTTATCTCGATCAGATAGATTTAAAAAAAAATTATGCATGTTTCAAATTGCAAGCGGCAATCTTGACGCTGCCCTATGTGACTTGAACTTGAAATCGTCCGATGCAACACGTTCGTAGCCGAGGAGGTCGCGCATAGGGTGGCGTCAAGATTGCCGCTTGTAATTTAAAACATTCATAATTTTTTAACAATTAATCCGATTGAGCTAAAACTTTTCAGAAAACTTCTTTAGATCTTAGTCAATAACTTTCTCACTTTCTCACTGGAAGTTTTCCGTCGCTTAAAATTCGCGCGATAAACGAAGCACTTGAATGTTGAAATTAATGAATTTTGCAAAGTCTAAAAAAAAATTACCAACTATTCTGTTTATTGAAATATTTTAGTTTTTCTTTATTAACTAGTTTCAGAAGACTCAAAGATGTAATTTAGTGCCAATAAAATTGATAGAGTCTGAATATTGACTAAGTTAGCGAGGGTTGATGTGAAAAAAGATTGAAATTTTTTGTTTTCGAAAAATCGAGTTTTTATCAATTACAAAAACAACTGCAAAACATAGAAATATTTTCTGAAGGAAACAGGATGCACCTTGAAATTCTCTACAAGTATAGGGTAAGTGTCCCAATTACTGCGGTGTCATGGTTTAACCTCACTTCAATTCAATTTTTCACCTATTTTACATTGAAACAATATGGTTCTTCTGTTTCAGCCTAAAGAATAATGTATTTTGTTCATTAAAAAAAATTGGCAAGTACGAGAACCTAACATAACGTAATAAAAATGTAAAAAATTGAAAAAAGAACATATTG
>CAKNWT010252209.1:0-10520 GCA_932066315.1 Andricus coriarius | reverse complement strand
TTGGGAAGCCTCGAAAGTCGAGGCTTAAAAAAAGTGCCCCAAAAACCTTGTTTTTTGACACGTTTTACATCAGCGCTACCGTAAAAGATTTTTTAGAACAACAATACACATATCTTTCAATTCCGGAGACCTTAAGCTTTCACGTTTACATGGCCAAAATTTTCTGCGATTTTTTTTTAACGAGCTGCAAGTCTTCAAAGTGAGAGTCGCGTACTTTTGACGCCGACTTTAGTTAAGAGTTATTTGAGATTATTGATGATTCTTCTCGACAGAAATGAATATTTTAAAATAAAAATCATAAAATATTGATGAAGACTATCCAGTTAGAGTTTTTTTCAGGTTATGTTTGGCATTTCTCAACAGAAATTCATATTTTTAAATAAAAATCATCAAGTATTGATGAAGACTAATTAGTTAAGAGTTATTTGAGGTTAGTGATGATTCTCCTTAAAAGAAATTAATATTTTTATATAAAAAACATCAAATATAGATTAAGACTAACCAGTTAGAGTATTTTGAGGTTATGTTTGGTGTTTCTCAACGGAAATGGATGCTTTTAAGTAAAAATCATTAAGTACTGATGAACACTAACTAGTTAATGTTAGTCAAGGTTATATGGATGATGTTTTTCAACATAAATGGTACTTCTAAATAAAAATCATCAAGTCTTGATGAAGACTAACTAGTTAAGAGTTATTTGAGGTTACGGATGATTCTCCTCAACAGAAATTAATATTTTAAAATAAAAATCATCAAATATAGATTAAGACTAACCAGTTACAGTATTTTGAGGTTAGGTTTGGCTTTTCTCAACGGAAATGGATGCTTTTAAGTATAAATAATCATGTACTGATGAAGAATAACATGATTTTTATTTAAAAATACCCATTTCCGTCGGGAAGAATCATGCATAACCTCAAGTAACTCTAACTAGTGGGTCTTGATCAACACCTGATAGTTTTTTTTTAAATATCTATTTCAGTTGAGAAACATCATCCATAATGTCGAATAACTCTAACTAGTTAGTCTTCATCAGTACTTGATGAAGAGAAACTGGATTTTTATTTTAAAATACCCATTTCACTTGAGAAGAATTATCAATAACCTCAAGTAACTCTAACTAGTTCTTCTTCATCAGTACTTGATGATTTTTATTTAAAATTATCAATTTCCGTTGAAAAGCATCATCCATAACCTCGAATAACTCTAATTAGTTAGTCTTAATTAATAGTTGGTGATTTTTACTTTAAAATATTTGTTTCTACTGAGAAACCCTCCTTTTTTTCTTAATGATAGATTTTAATAGCATAAAGGAATGTACCCAGTGGGCACAAAACCATGAACATCCCAAGCACGTCCTTGGGACGTTCCTAGGACGTCCAATGTCAGTCCAAACAACGTCTCTGAGACGTCTAATGTCCTAAAGATGCCCTAAAGATGTCTTAAAGACATAGGACGTTCTCGGGACATCTTTCGGACTGACATTAGACGTCTTAAGAGCATCCCTAGGATGTCCAAAAGATATGTACCAAAAGACGTCTTAGGGACGTACCGAAGACGTCTCTAGGACATCCTTAATTTTTTTGCCCACTGGGTAATGAGCGGGTGTAATTCGCATTCATGCCGCTGCGAACAGTACTGTCGGTTACATAAAATGCGTGGTTTTATGATTTGGAATAAATGAAATCAAAAGGGAATACATTTCAATTGAGAAATAAAATTATTTCGAGAAAAAGATTGGCAAGCAACAGTGGGGCAAGTCGGTATGAAAAAGGATCTTTACCGATAAAGAATTCTTTCTACAAACAAAATGTCGACACTAGTATGATAAATGTGAACGAATGTATATTTAAGATTAAATATTAGCATTATACTCATTTTACGAAAGAGGTAACTTTTGACAGCAGGATGCATAATTTAGATCTTATTTTCGAACCGTCGACATAGAGTCGCCAGTTTCAGCAATAAAATAAACACATTTGAAAAGTGTCTCGGAAATGTTTAGTTTTTATAGGACCTTCCGACACTCGATGACAGAAATGTTTATACAACAGTCACGTCTGACTTTATCGTGCTTGATATGGCTTTCCACGAGAAACATAGGATTAATTATTACGCAATCCATAGTTGGGTTCAGAGGTTCAGAGGGAATTGAATTTGAGGAGAAATGTAGCAATTAAGAGTAGGGATTAGGACCAATGTCTATGAAATAATGTATGAATGTGTGGGGGAAGCTGAGGACCGCTGCGACGGCATCGAAGCTCCCGACCACAAAGTACAAGACCAGAAGAATCTGGTCCAGAGGAAAAGAAGAAGACCCTTATTTCCTATCTATCGAACCACCTTCGACTGCTGTCGTTAAGAAAAAGGTCAACAAGCGGAAGAAGATAGAAAAGGTCGTGAAGAAGACGTGTGAAGACTTGGATTACCGGAAGAAGACGAAGAGTGACGACTTGGATCATCGGATGAAGAGGAGTGAAAGCCGTGACACCCCCTCAAGGTTTTTGTATGGGTTTTTAGACCTGGAGGCATAGGGTGCAGCCAAGTGGTACCGAGGTCGCAGTCAGTAATTTGGAGGGTCCCGTAGTGATCCCCCTGAATTACTGCAGGCTACCAATAATAAAATAGAAGGACAACGCAAAGAGAGAAGCAAGGCAATCAAGGACAAGGCTTGGAACTTTTCTAGCGGAGGACATCTTCTACAGGAGTCTGGGAACATAGGTATCCGAAGAGGCTGATCCGCGAGTATTGGTGTTTTCTCTTTTTTTTTCTTAAATTGAAAAAATTGTTTGACACGTGATTTAAATTCAAGTGAAGTTTCGATAAAAAAAAAAATATATGTCAGCCATTATCGAGACCATCGAAAGCACTAAGTCGATTTGCCCTTTATATTGTTCTGTTGCGAAGCCAATCTCGGGAAGGAAATTTTTATTAAAATTTGTAGCCATAATTGTTTTGCGAAGTTGAAGAAAAAATATATTCGAAGTGAGAATTTTACTTTCGATAGTTAAGTAAATAAAAATAATTAAACTCAAAATGCGTACGCGAAGCGGAGTAAGCAAGGCTGGGAGGGATGGCCGAGGAGCCAGCACTGCTACAACTACGAGGAAAGTCGGTAATGTCAGAGATACAGATGCGCAAGCAGGGCAGAGTTCAGGGACTGTGCAGAGACGAGGTGTGTATAGGTACCGGTCGGTTGGTGCCCGTGGGGTGGGAATCGCTCGTGGTCATCCCACTGGTCCCACTCGAGGGAATAGGGAAAATTTTGAACTAGATTATGAAGAGGAAATGCAGCAGGATGATTCTGTTGCAAATTTTCACCAAGAAAGGGAAATTGATTGAAGGGAACGCATGGCAATTTTAGAACCGGAAATCGCATCATAGAATCCGGTAGCAGTCTACCGTGACCCAGCCTGCTCGAACATTTCGTGCTCAGAGCCTTCCTCAGGTGCGAGTAGTTCTGTTATCTTTGCCCTTCCGGAAAAAGAGCTAAAGAAACAAATCCCTTTCAAGACCGCTCGCACTTTTATTCCAACAAAATTTGACGGAGAAAACATGTCAGTGGGCCGCTTCATTAAAGATTGTATTTTTGCCAGAAATTCTATTGCAGCCGAAGATCGTGAACTTTTATTTTTGGTAGTACGTTCTAGGGTGGTAGGGGCTGCGTATAACGCTCTTGCAGATCGAGATGTAAAACCACTAGAGGATCTCTTAAAACATCTTAAAGTTACCTATGCTGAGCGTCGAACTCTGAACCAACTTAATCAGGCTCTTTCTAAGTTGGCCCAGCGTGAGAAGGAGAATGTTAGCGAATTCGGTGCTCGGGCCAGTCAGCTTTTGGCAAACATGATCAAATTATTTGAAGATCAAAATTCTCCAGAAGATGCTCAGTGTCTGATTAGGTCATCTAGAAACACAGCTTGTGATAATTTTTTATTGCGGCTTGAAAAATGAATTAGTATTGCGTGTAAAAATTAAACATCCAAAAACTTTACAAGAAGCAATTAATGTAGCTAGAACGGCAGAATGGGACTTAAAATTTGTAGATGGCTTAGATCGGATACCTGTAGAAAATAAGAGCGAAGGTAAAGTAAAGGCAGAAGGATCGCGCAATGAGAGGAAGAGGTGGAAGTACAAGTAGAGGCAGCGATAGAAATGGTCGAGGCGAAGGCGAAAACTCAAAGTCTGACGTTTCTTGCTTTAAGTGCGGCAAGATCGGACACATGGCACGAAATTGTAGTAGCATGTATGTCACAAATTTCAATGGTCCGCGTTGCCATAATTGCAATAAAAATGGCCACTTTGCGCGCGATTGCAGGAGTCTTGTTGAAAGAACATGGGCATGTTTTACCTGTAATAAAGAGGGTCATGTTGCTCGTGATTGTCCTAAAAACAAGGGTAATAACAGTAAAGATAAAAATAAATTAATCTGCAGATATTGCAAAAAGACTGGACACGAAATTGAAAATGCTTTGAAAGATTAGATAAAGTAGCCGAGAATCACAGGGATAAAGATGAAGATTTAAACGAGAAGTGAGTTCGATTGAATGGTGCGACAGCGAGCTCTTCAAAAATGCAGCACCGATCCGACGGGTCGTATTTAAATTCAATACACCTGGGAAGGCACTCTCTCCAAATGTAAACCTAAATAGTAAAAATATAAAAAAAATAGAAAGGGTGGTTTGGTTGTAGACACGGGGGCAGAATTAAACTTAATTAAACGAAGAAAAGTAAAAACAGGAACACCAGTAAATTTTGATGTCAGATATCATTTATTTGGAATTACCAGCCAAGGGGTAAAGACCTCTGGAGAAGTATACATAAATATTAATGGGGTTGATTGTCCTTTTCAAATAGTACCGAATAATTTTCCGGTAAGTTGCGACGGAATGTTAGGAATGCCTTTCCTGTTCGAATCTGTCATTGATCTGAAAACAAAAATAATAAAAAATCACATAGGCGAATTTTCCTTCAGTTCCTCAAGTGAAACTTCACCCAAAAGGGGTACCACACTTATTCTAAAAGCTCGTACTAAACAATTAGTAACTTTAACAGTAACTAACACCGATTTAACAGAAGGATATTTGCCCTTAATACCAACAGGTCCAGGCATATTTTTGGGAAAATCCTTAGCAACCATAAAAGAGGGGAATATTCGAGTTTATTGCATTAATACTACTACCAGGAACGTAGAGCTCTCGGTTTCGCCAGTGATATTGCAAGAAATCGAGACTGTTGAATTAATTACTAAATCTGCGAGTAAAGACATTAACAAAGATCTGAACAAAGACAATACCAATGACGGTAACGAAGACGGCAACCAAAATACTAACAAAAAAAATAAATAAAAATACTAGTAAAAACGCTAATAAAGACGCTACTAAGAAAAAACCCGAAACTACCCCCGCAGAACGATTTAAAAAATTACTACCAGAACTTCATTTGTCCAATTTAAACGAAGAGGAAAAAGAAAGTCTTTTGAAAAGTATGAAAAAATTTCCTTATCAATTCTTTTTGGAAGGAGACAAATTAGGTTGCACGAATGTTTTGAAACATAAAATTAGAACCGTAGATGACAAACCTGTAAACAACCCAAACTATAGGTATCCCGTTCTACATAAAGAAGCAATAGCACAAAAAACGAGTAAAGTAAAAGAACAAAGCGCGGTTTCTTCTTCTAGCTCACCTTATAACTCTCCGGTTTGGGTAGTACCGAAAAAGGCGGATTCTAAGGGAAACAAAAGGTGGCGAATGGTAATTGACTATCGCGCCCTTAACGAGAAGACTGTCGGGGATGCTTACCCTCTCCCCAATATTACATCCATATTGGATCAGTTGGGTGGCTCTCGATACTTCACCGTGCTCGATCTCGCGGCTGGGTTTCACAAGATCGAAATCGATCCGACGGACAGACATAAGACAGCTTTTTCGACCCATTTTGACCATCTTGAATTTAATAGGATGCCTTTTGGGCTGAAATCAGCACCCGCCATGTTTCAGCGGTTAATGGATATTGTTCTATCAGGGATGCAAGGGGTTGAACTATTTGTATATATGGACGATATTGTCATTTACGCTAAATCTGTATAAGAACATAATGAAAAACTAGAAAAATTATTGGCACGTTAAAGGACTGCTGGACTTACTTTACAACCCGATAAATGTAGGTTTTAATGTAAAGAAATTGGATATTTGTGTCACATAATTTCTGAAGATGGGGTTAAACCTGATCCAAAAAAGCTCGAGGCCGTAAGCAACTTCCCTCGTCCTAAGGGTCGTGAAAATGTTAAGCAGTTCTTGGGCTTAGCGGGGTACTACCGAGATTTATACCAAATTTTGCTCCGATTGCTAAACCATTGACATTGTTATTAAAAAAGGATGTGCCATTTGTCTGGTCTGACGCTGCCGAAAGTGCTTTTAATAAATTCAAAAATATTCTTTGTACGCAACCGTTATTGCAGTACCCGAAATTTGATAAGCCATTCATAATTACTACAGATGCATCCGATTTTGCTGTAGGAGCCATACTAAGTCAAGGTGAAATTGGCAAAGATTTACCTATTGCATATGCGTCGCGAACTATGAATAAAGCAGAGATAAATTATACAACGACAGAGAAAGAATGTATTGTAAAGTATGTGAGCAGCATCCCACGGTACTCCGTTCAGTAGCACACTCGCACGAATATCGATTTATTCCCTGATATCCTTGGCTGGCAGGAATATATTCGACATTACATCTACAATCTCTTTTGTTGACGTGACGCGATGGGATTTGTACTCGTTAGATGTTGGTACTCTCTTTTAATACTTTTAGGTTCACGCTACCATCCGCATTCATAAATTCAGCAAGGTAATAAACTGCGCTTGGGATAGCTGATGCGACCCTGTCAAAACATATAATAATCTATAAAAATAAGCTACTATATGTCTGTAGAAGGAAGTACTGACTAAATTATAAATAATATTAATGATACCTGTAAAGAATATTTTACATAGGAAGCAAGTGATTTTTCCGCCACTTGTCTCATGATTTGGAGAATTTTGCACAAATCTCCGAAACTGACCTCAAAATATTCTTTACGGGTAACATTAATCTTATTTATAATTTAGCCAGTAATAAGGAAACAAGATTGCAATAAAAAATTTTTAAATTAGTAACAAAATAACCAATATACTGGACACTGTAATAGGCTCACTTCCTTCTACATACGTATAGTAGCTTTTTTCTATAGTATTATAATAAGTATTATATAAAGAGAGTACCAACATCTTACAAATACAAATCCAATCGGGTCACGTCAACAAAAGAGATTACAGATGTTATATCGAATATATTCCTGCCAGCCAAGGATATCAGGGAATAAATCGATATTCGTGCGAGTGTGCTAATGGACGGAGAACCGTGGGATGCTGCTCACATATTGCGGAAATTATATATTACTTGGCACATGCTCGCTTCTTGTCAAAAATAATAAAGCCAGCAGAGTCTTATAACGGGAACTCTGACCTAATAACGTGAGCTCTAACCTAATAAGGTGACTCCCCTAATAACGTGAGCTCTGTTATTATGGGAACGCTGACCTAATAACATGAGCTCTGACCTAATAAGGTGACTCCGACCATTCTTCCCATCAGATCACTAGATTATATAAAGGTGGCAGTCGCGCCCTAGGAACCAGTCTGTAACACGCGTCTATACCTTCTGTATCTAAGTTGTTTAACAAAGAACGGTTGAATTGAGGCTATCAATTCAACCAACCCTTTAAAAAAGTCTAAATTAATTCGCGACGCATAACATTTTTAGCGACCGTGACAGGACCAGTTTCTCGACACCAGATCTTCACGGAGATATCAACTGGGTCACAAGAGCTGCTCAATAAGAACCATTGTCAAGAATTTTACGAAATTCTGAAAAGACTCCGGATCAACCTACGGGTGACCCGATAGCCAAGTTAATAAAAGATTGAATCTATTAGGGTGGATTTATAGTAGCCCTATACTACGAAAGATTAATCTTTATTAACTTAACAAGAAATAGAATTCGGGAACGTCAAAAGACGGTAAATACCTAAGGAGCAATACCCAGAAAAAGAAGCAAGGGACAACGCAGTACCAACTCGCCGATTCTACGGTGTCAGCAGAGTGCAGCAAGAAGAAAAGATTCAAACGGTCCAAGAGGGCTACAACAAGAAGGAAAATTAAAAAAAAACAATTGTAATTAAAGATTTTTAGAAAATAAGAAGTGTTAGATTTCTGTACAGTTTGAAGATATTTGTAAGGCAAATTTTATGACTAAAATCATAAAGTTCGCGTCCAAATACTACCAAACTTTAGGCTCACGTCCGTACACACGATCATGGTGCTCCCTGGCCTCTGTGTCCGTCAAAAAATAAAAAAACCTACCTGAAATTTCTTGGCATTGTTGTAGCACGATCCCAAGAAACCAAGGTTTAAACGCGAACAATGTTACGAATTTAAAAAGCGAATTAAACAATTTTCTGAGAGAAGTTGAATTTGCCAAAACTAGGTGAAATATAATTTACCATCTTCAAACCTTTTGTTTTGAAAACAATCAAACTGGCTTTCCAACCATACCGAAATAACGAGACCGACTACACCACTGATACGACAGACACAGAAAGAGAATCATCAACAGACGGGGATATCTCCCCCTATTTATCAGCCAGTGTGTCAAGTGAAGACCTAATCCCAAATTCCCCTCCTTCAACATCCTTCCAAATACCCCCTCAAGCGGGAACTGAAGCGATGTTCCACACTATATTAAAAAGACTTGAAATAATGGATCTCAACTTTGATATCTTGAAAAAAGAAAACGGTAATAGAATCGCGGAAATTCAAAAGTTAGCTCGACTAGCAGGTTCAAAAGGAGAAATAGAGACGGATATAGGCCCTGAGTTAACAGAAGATTTAGATGAAGATTACGATCCGAAACCTGGAAGGGAAGAAAAGTCAAAACAACGGATGCCTGATAATAAAAGTATCACAGCTGGTAACCTAGAATCTAAAAATAATTCAAGTTGAGTCCCGGGTAATAAAAGTCAAATTGAAATCGAGTGTATCCCAGCTAAAGACATAATTAGAACCATTCAAGAAATCACCGGTCACGATGACATGGGCGTAGAAGATTTTATAAAATCCATCAAAAAAGCTCGAAAAAGATGTACCCATGAGGACCTATTATTAGATTTTATAGTAGCGGAAAAAATAAAAGGTAACGCGGAAAGAGCTATAAGATACACTAGTATAAAATCTTACGATGACTTGTTTGACGCTTTACGTCAAAATCTCTCGCAAACAGGTTCAGTATCAACACTCAGATCCAAATTAGAAAGCTGTAGACAAGGACCGACAGAATTAGTCCAGAATTTTAGCTTAAGATTTAAACAAATAGTAAATGAATTAAAATACGCAGTGCAAAGTGAGCACTCATCCACCAATGAAAGAAAAATCGCCTTAAACATTCAGGATAAAGAATGTTTAAAACGATATTTACTAAACTTAAAAAGAGAAATCGGTCTTCAAGTAAAAGCTCAGAAGCCCATGTGTTTAATAGAAGCTCAGAACCAAGCGATAGAAACCGAAATGTGGTTGCGTGAAGCACAGCCGACCCGAACGTCAATTACACCAGTTTCTAAACCAACAAATCGCCCCATACCACGAACATATTCAGCACCAACACCTAGAGTACTTAATCATTCTATACCTTTATCTAGCAGATCTGAAATGAGGTGCTATAAATGCAATAAAATTGGACACATGTCAAAACAATGTGGACAAAAACAGAATACAAATTTTCCGAGTACTATGGGACAGAAGCGTCCGCCCAACAGAATAAACAACATACAGGAGAACCAAGAAAATTATTTAGATTCCGAGGACATCACCCAAGAAGAGGAGATTGAGCAGTTAAACTACGAGAACTCAGCCGAATATCTGCAATTAGTGGACGATTACAATACATCATTGGGAGACATCGAGACGGAAAGAAATACAAACTATTAGTAGACTCAGGAGCATCAATTAATATAATAAAAAGTTCTTACGTACCGATGAATTCCCAAAAAATAGAATTTAAGAAGAAATTCTTAATGAGAAAAGATAAACACCTGTCAACACAAGCAACCCATATGACCTATCTGGAAAAAAATCATCTCTTTCACATTGTCGATGACGATTTCCCCCTTCCAGAAGAAGGGATAATAGGCTTACCCTTCCTTAAAATGTACAAAAGATGTGCTCTTACTCCACAGTATTTAATTCTGGGAAATAAAAAATTACCCCTTCACGATGACGGGGAATATATTTCACAGAATTCAAGTATAATTTGTACGATTAAAACGGAAGAAAACAACCAAGATATATGGATAGAAAATGAAGAGAATATACCTGACGGAATTTATCGAATAAAACATAATGAAATTACTATACCACTTTTTAACTACAGTAAAAATCCCATTCAAATCCCTACCAATATTAATTATGAGAAAATCGTGTCCA
>CAKNWT010252208.1:0-12161 GCA_932066315.1 Andricus coriarius | reverse complement strand
TCAAATTTTACACAAATCTAATACATTCTCTGATGAGAATGTAAAAAAACAGTGTATTTGAAACTGTTATATGCATAATTTGCTATTTCATGATAGTTAATTTTTACCTTTTTTGTTCCTTATCATAATTGTATAAAAATTATTACGTATAAAAAGTAATGCTTTTGAATACGCACATTGATTTTTTTTATATCCTTTTTATTATTTTCAAAAGTTTATTCTTCAACTTATGCAGATGTGAATTAATTTAATCGTAGGATTAAATTAATCGTAGGATTAAATTAATAAATTGAATAAATTGAATAATGGACATTTTGGGTACACTTGCACATTTCTATTGTCTATTTTAGAGTTATTGGCGTATTTCAATTACAAAACAACCTGTAATAAAAAAAAATTAAAAACGATGAGAAATTTTATCAGGAATTGAAAATCAAATGAAGTTATATTATTTTATAAAATAAAGATAGGTACGAGTCATGAACTTAATAATTACAAAACTGTTATTAACTGCACTAAGTAACCAGAGTCATTAATTTTCACAAATGTAAATGATGTCGAACATTGAACATATTAGACAATAATTAGTTTATAAAAAAACTTTAATTTGTTTCTTGAGTTAAAACCTAAACAATATTGGAGAAACTCTAACATTATAACTGAAAAAATACCAATTATAATGGGTCGTATATTCTTCAAACGGATAATACAAGAAATGTATTTAATTGAAATCATGGACAATACTACATGGGCGACGATAAATAGATCAAGTTTTCAATGAATCGCTGATGAGGAAAGTCTGTCATAGATCATGAAATTAAAAAATTGTAAGTTAAGTTAGAAGAAATTAACTAATTGAATGCATAATTCACTGATAAATGTGATTGGTATTCATTTTTTCAGGCTGAAGGTTTATTGAAATTTTCATAAATTTATTTATAAAAATTGATCCCACAATTTGTCTTTTATAATTGTTATTGTCTCTTGATAAAATATTAATATTAATGAAATCAAAATTAAAAACGGGTAAAAATTCCAGATGTGTTGAGACAAATCAGTATTCAAAATTCCAATTTTACAATCCCCTTTATTTTCAGCAACTTTTGTTTTTAATCACCTACCGGTTTCACCAATTTAACATTTTTTGCAGCCAGTACATTTCCTATGTAGAAATCGCCCCATTTGTCCTCATTTCAAACAGGGCAGTGGTACAAATCTAACTAGAACAACAGGACTAGTAAGTTCTAATCAGGACCCTTCTAGGAACTGTACAAATTTTTTATTCTTTATGACTAGAAAAACTATGTTCGTCTAGTTAGACCCTAATCTTATATTTGAGCCAAACGAACTTTCTGAAGATGGCGCTGCAGTATATATAATACAGTGCCACCTTCAGAAGTTTGTATGTTACGAATAGAACAAAAACTACGTTTCTTATAAGAAAGTCGTCAATAATAAATTTGTAGATATTTTTTTCTGTGAACAATTGTTGCTCATTCATCTTTTTTCGTATCTTGGATAGTTTACCCACAAAATGGAATTATTGATTTTTCATTATTTTTTGTGCGATCAAATTTTTAATTTTCGATTATTCAAAAAAACACAAAAAGTTGTTATGATAATATTATACGGCTTTAAAAAGGCCACGTTTTTCTTGTCCAGCCTTTTTTTCATATCGTGCGTTGTTTGGCTTAAAATGTTCATTTTCGTTTGTTTTTGGGGATTTGAAAAATGTTACAACTCGGATAATTTTCTTTTCATCGAAAAAAGTCGTGAGGATCAATTGTTTCAGTTTCCGAGTACTACGAACAGCCGTACATATAATTTCTCAATTTTCAACTCGATCTTTCTTTTTGGTCTCTAAAGCTGTGTACCAAAGCACAATCCAATCATATTAGTCGTTCAAAAGTTATTCGGTATACAGACGACGACGACAGACAGACACCGTCGTAAAACTGTTTTTTTTTTTGGGATTCAGGGTGCCTCGAAACGTGGAGATTCAAAAAAATCCGCGATAGTCAGTTTTCACATAAAACTAATACCTTCTCATTATCGAACTAGGAAAAAATTGAAAGGTGCAATATTAAGAAAAAACTGAATTAAAAACTTATTTTTTGTTGTTCTTAAAATTAAGAAAAAAACTCCGCTCACTGCGCGGGCGGATTCTCATCATGCGCAGCTCTCGTCGCTCGCAGGTTTGAGCGCACCTGGGGCACGTGTTTTGCGGATTTCGCGCTTGGCGCTCGATAGTGTAATTACCTCGCGCTATGCGTTCAGTTATTGTACTTCGCAAGATTAAATTCAAAGCGCGATTAAAGGTCAAAGCATCGACAGCTGTAATTTGGTGATTCTGAATGCTCTTTTATTAAAGCTCCTTGAGCTTTAACGAATACATTCTCATCACGAATCAAGTGCTTCGCACTCGATTTTATCGACAAGGCGAACTTTTCTACGTTATGTTCAACACTATTATATCAAATGTATATTACATTCATTTATGTATCGCGGTCTGGGCACGGTGGGCTTGAACCTCACACAGGTTTGACAAAAATGCCAAAGAAAACGGGCAACGGGGATTGGTTCCTAGGGCCTATTTCATAAAAACTAAAAGTTACAATTTACAAGTACAAGTCTAGTAACTTTTTGCTTGTAATAATAGTATGCGTTTCACAAACCCCTTCACATATTCTACACGTTACAAGTACGGCGACTACTTTTACAAGTAATATCTCGCAGTTTTACAAGCGTTTTGTTTCATAAAACTTATGGCTTGTAAGTAGCACTTGTGATTCGTAGACAAATTTCATAAGGTCTTTGCGGTTTTGTAAAAGTTGTAAAAGTAAATACAAGTTATCTTTTGAAAGAGTTTACAGAAATTTCCGCCCGTTGAAATTGGTTTATGGATTAATTAAAGAACCACTTATTGGAGTGCAGTTATAATTATAAGTTACACTTATGTTGATGAAGCATAATATTCGTTAAAAGGCGTGTACATATTTGAGGTTAGGAAAGTCTAGAAAACGTTGCCCGTGATCCGTATATTCATTCACCGAGAAAAAAATATTCTTCGATTAAGAGGATTCCTCTTATTTTGATGCAATTTCTCCTCTACAGTATGGTATGAAAAGTATTTCTCTTCATTTGAGAGGATTGTTTTCTCTTGAAGAGGATTATTCTCAAGTCAAGAGGATCCTCTAAAAGGAAGAGGAAAAATCCTCTCAATTGGAGAGGATCATCTAATCCGATTTAAATGCAATCCTCTCATTTGGAGAATATTTCATCTTCTTCTAAATATGATTTGCAGCACGGGAAAAATTCGCTAGATTCGTGTACTCTACTTTATTTTATTGTTTATTTGTTAAGCGAAAATTTGCGATAATCTATTAAAATTCGTCGTGACGAAACGTTTTCTTTTTAACTTACGGACTCTAATTGTTCTAATAAAACCGCCAAATCACCAACCGGTTCTATAATTTTGGTTAATAGAAGCGGCATTTTTGCCATTCTTTTTAATTTTTCGATACTTAATACATTGCTCTCTGAAAACGAAGAAAAACAAACATAAAGGAGAAATGCATGCGAGTTTTGTTGTACGAGAAGAGAGGAAAGAACATAATAGCAATGAAGATATCATACAACTTGTACACCACGTGCATAAAGAAATGCACAATCTAAAAACTTTATTATTTTGAACGACTGCACATACATGCCGAGGTCCTAATTTTTCAACAGCCAAATCAGCTCTTCATCCATTGTTTAAATGTTATAAATCACTGCATCTTTAAAAATCCACCGGTTCACTTAAAACTGACCGACACTGAACAAGTTAGGTTATTACGCTTGATTGACTCCGCATGCGCAAGTTCTGATCTGAGAGTAATTCCTCTACAAATGAGAGGATTATACTCGATCCTAGAGGAAAATGCAAAAGTCTTCCTTTGGCCATCCCTCCTCTCAAAAAAAGAGGGAAATCCTCTAATTTCTAGAGGAATATTCTTCTTTGGAGAGGAAAATATGAGAGGATTGAAGAAGAGGTATTTTCCTCTCAAATTAAGAATACTTTTTTCTCGGTGTTGTTTGTAATTTGAGTGACACACCGAAAGGACACAGTAAAGAAGAGGTTACTACTAACGTAATTGAAATAGAGTATTTATACACAAACTTCTATTAATGTCATAATAGTTTCTTTTTAAATATTTTATTATCTACCACCGGAATGTATCGATATGCTCCTTGCACTAACTTTTACAATATATATGAAATTGATTTTTGTTAGCTGCCATGATACGTTAAGTGCGTCTGCGCGCACTTGTAAAAGCGCTTGTAAATTGTAGGAGATATTACTTGTAATTACAAGTGGACGTAAAACTCTTGTAAAAAACACAAAATACAAGAACTTGTATTTACAAACTAGTAATATAGTAACTTGTAACTTGTGAACTTGTAGTTTTTATGAAATAGGCCCCATGGGCTTCCAAAGGTGTAAAATCCGTTGAGTTTGAAATCCTATCTGCGAAATGAAGAAAAAGACTTCAATTTTTAAGAAAAAGCCAAGAATATCAAAATATTGCATGTTATCACTTAATTTTTATCAAGTATAGGCCGATGCAAATCGGTTTATAATGAGTTTATCCAGTTTATTTATTTAAATACTTTACAAAATAAACGTATTTTTATTTCTGGGAATAAGGGTTTTGAATGAAAATTCAATGACTGCCTTCTGTCACATTTCGACTAACATGATGCATAAACTCAAACCTTTGAGCCTAATGAGAATCGAGAATTATGTGTGATCATGAAGAGAATTGATTGAAAGTGTGCGCTGCTTCTTACATGCATATTAAGTTCGTCAAGAACAAATCTCAATTCAATATCACCGATAAAGTTGAGAAGCTCATAAAAAAATGCATCAATACAAATTTTTGTTCAACTGATTCAAAGTTTTCATTAAGGATATGCACCTCTTGCCGGCGAGCTCTTTTCGGTCGAGAAAATAATATTTTCACTAGACCTGTACTAACTATGCCGAACTTTGAAGAAATGATTCTAACAGTACAAACTATAGGCAACGTATGCAACTGTTACATTCATCGTGTAGCTCGCTGTATTAGTCACACTCCAGTCTAGAAAGGAGGAAGACACGTGCGTCAAAAATCAAATCAAATTAATGCCTCGAATGGCCTGAATGTCAAGTCAGATGATATCCACGTTCCTGGTGCATCAGATAAAATATCAGATAAGACTCCAGAAAAAAACCCAGATTTTTACGAAGTGCTTTCAACAAATAGGCAGAGGAATCAAACATTCTTGTATTAGTAATAATGGTTCATCGAAGACTGCTCAGAATATGGCCAAATTACTGCAAAAATTACCTGAAAAGCAGCAAAATCAAGTAGTAACATCTACGTTAAAACGGAAGTTCCAGTCTAAGAATAATATCGATGATATCAGTAAGGAGAATGAGGAACTCAGTTTAAGTACAGGCGGTTCTAGATTGAGAGTTATTTTGAATCAAAGGAATGAAATAAAGTGGAATTTACTACCGCCAAAACAGCCAGGTGAATCAATAATAAACATTATTGATGATCCGACATACTTAGAGGGACTGAAAAATGCCGTTGTCCACTTTTCATTTCGACAGTTGTGAATTAAATTAAAGACATGTAATTTTAATAAGTAATTAAATAAATAATTAGACATTTTTATGATAAACAAAAGATCCCTCCATTATAAATCCCTTACATCTATAAGGACTGGGTAAATTCATTATAAAACGATTTGCATCGGCCTATGCTTGGTAAAAATTAAGTGATAATATGCAATATTTTTATATTTTTGATTTCTTTTTAAAAATTGAGATATTTTTCTTCCCTTAGCGGATAAGATTTCAAACTCAAAGGATTTTACACCTTTGGGGGACCAAGAACAAATCCCCGTTGCCCGTCTTCTTTGGAATTTTTGTCAAACCTGTCTGAGATTCAAGCCCGCCGTGTGGGATTGCTTATTCAGATATTGCAAAATATATTACAAATTTTATTTATCACGATTACTTTAACATTTTTTTCCTTATTTTACATTAATTTTTATTCTCAGCTATCCTAAGAAATGTATAATTTCAATAAATTTGTATCATTACAATTCATAATGTGCATTTGTATTGAAACAGACGTATTTTCATCGTCTTATTTTTATAATTAAAAAAAGAGCGCATCGTTTTGAAAAAAAAGACAATTTTGTTATCAAACATTTTATTGCAAGTTATACTGTTTTTCCATAAATGCAATTTGCTGATTTTCAATGTTATCGGTTACAATTTAAACGAAAAATACGCATCCTAGCATAAAGTGGTCATAAAAAAATTTGTAGATATAATTTAAGTGAAAACTTTTATTAAATAACATTTTATTGTAGCTTCTGTGTTTTTTTCCAAGAAGTTAATTATTTTATTTTCAACGATTTAACTCGTTTTTGCCCCTAGCGCGTGGAATAACCCATGTTTGCCCGCACTCATATTTCGATGCGGTTTAACTCCAACCGAACTCTTGATTCGTTTTTGGCTACGCTGATATTTTCGTTTCCTTCGCACATGGACGATCGAGAATAAATAAACTTGATGGGTTTATCTCCATAATAGCTCAAGCGCAATATCAACGATTTTCCAGAAGAGTCAAAAAACTGAATTGATGCCTGAAAAGTTAGATTGAAAAATGATATTATATTTTTTTAAGTCAGTGATAATTATGAAAAAAATTCACTTTATTTTTAATACGCATAATATTTTGCAACAGAATTATAAATACCATGGGGCCCCAGAAATAATTGGGTTCCCATTGCGTACACTTAAAAAAATGTCTGGTTAGATCAGCTAGAATTCTGGTTAAATATCCCCTTATTATTTTTTTGGTTGGACTAACCAGAACTATGGCTGAATTAACCAGAATTTCTGGTTAATTTAAACGGAATTCTCATTAATTCAACCATAATTCTGATTAGTCTAACCAGGAAAAATAGTAAGGGCATATTTTTACCAGAATTCTGGTTGATTTAACCAGACATTTTTTTCAGTGTAGAACTGGAAAACTGAAATAGGAATAATTGCACGAAAATTGGTTCCAGGGGATTGGCTGCGATTCGTCACATGATTCGAACTAAATCTCAACAATTTATAGATAAAAAGAGTTTTTATGTTGAACTCCTGAAAGTTATTAAATTTTTAAATATTTTATAAACAACTTTTATGAGCCACTATCGACATCAGCTATTTATGATGTAATAAATACAGTTTTTTCTACGAAATCGACCAAAAATTTGTCGACAATGACACTCAGTTATCATATATTTAGTCAGTTAATAACAACTGATGATTATTTAAATAAACATAATCAAAAAATAAGCCCAAGTGGGGAGCCACACATAACAATTTTGTGAGGCTCTCCACGTGAGGTGATCGCTAGAGAGATTGATCAGCAACCTGGGTCGGATCAGTGTTGCGGAATCAATCTAAAATATCTAATCTTACACCTATATACCTATCTACCCTATACCTATCCACACACTACTACGACTTTCCAACCGAGCAATTCACGCCTACCCCGAAAGGGAAACGGCTTAATGGTATAATAATGAAAAAAAAATGCACTGCTGATCTATTTTCCGACGCACTAGCTTGGTTCATTCAACGTAATCAAATGTTATTAACTAATTTATAAACCTTTAGAGATATTCCAATGACCATCGACATTTAATATTTTTAAGAACAATATTTGTAACAAATTTGTATCATCTCATCTATTTATGAACTAAAAAATGCCACCTTTCACCCAGGAATTAACAGCCAATTAAATTATCAATCATTTCTTGCCATTAATCAATAACAATTAATGATTGTTGAATCAAAATTAATAAACAAATAATTGGCTATTAATTATTCCTCAGAGAGAAGCGGAATTTTCTGTTGATGAATAGGGCATTATTTCGCAACTGCAATACCCACTCAAAAAAACAGTTGTATGTCCGAAGTCAAACTTAGTCGAAGTCTATTGATAATAAATTATTATAATAATATAATAAGAATAATAAAATCAAGATAATTATAAATTATAATAATTATAAATAATTTTTGCGAGTTTTAATTCTTCTATTTGGTAATAGGAATTTTTTTTAGAACAGTTTTCATAGGCTTTTGTATGCCCTTTCCACTAGCCAGAAACATTTTTTGCAATAAATAGTATGTAGCCTTCAAAAATAAAAGCAAAAAATTTGTTGAAAAAAAAAACTCAGGAACATTGTGAATCTTTGCAAAACGCATATTTGGTATCTTTTTATCTCAAATGAAAGTTTAAGTTTCTGCCTTTGAGAGCTTCGAGGTTAAATAGTGGGCATTTTTATTTTCATTAATGAAAATAAGCAACGAACTTAGATATTAGAGATGGTGCAAGCCCCATGAAGTTTAACACGTATTTCCCATAAGAAAAAAATACGTTTTTTTTTAAATTTGATTCAGAATCCTCAATTCTAGCTGAATCGAGTTGAAACTCAACATTTCTCTTCACAATTAGCCATAGAATATGAATAAAATATTACTTTTGAAATACCCGTATCACCCCCATAAGTCTGCTTTACCCCCATAAGGCTGTTTTGTAGGGTCCCAAAAAAAAAGATGTTTAAATACATGTTTAAAATAATTTATTATTTTTTTAAGCATTTTTCTCTTAGAATGGAGATAGAAAGTCGCAGTTTTTTCGAAAATTTTCCACTTTTTATCCAATTTTCAATCAAAAAGAGGTTATAGTTGATAATTTTAAGAAACATAACGTTTTAAACAATTCATTTGTATTTTTAATAATATTATCATTGAATAATGCTAGAAATAGCGCTTTTTCTGAAATTTTCAACTTTTTGTTCACTTTTGACTTGGAGTGAGTAAATATTTAACTGAACATAGCAAGAATAGTTGTTTAAACAAGTTATTATTGTCTATAGCTATCTTCTTCTATACTAATACTAAACAGTTGCGTTTTTTTTCTGAATTTTTTAAATTTTGTTCATTTTTCAATTAAATTGCAGTAATAATTAATTCAAGTTAACAAAATTGATTTTTTGAACAATTTATTATTATTGTTATTAATTTTTTTGTGCTTAATGGTAGAAAGTGGCGGTTTTTTCAGAAATTTTTAACTATTTGTCTATTTTTTACTTGGAATGACTTAA
Organism: Andricus coriarius; assembly: GCA_932066315.1. Lineage (NCBI taxonomy): Eukaryota > Metazoa > Arthropoda > Insecta > Hymenoptera > Cynipidae > Andricus > Andricus coriarius. Next base: position 2,951 of record CAKNWT010252208.1, on the reverse strand, counting down.
TAATTATTGACGTTGAGCAAAAATAATTGTTTAAACAAATTATAATTGTTAATAACTATCTTTATTTATATTGATGCCAGATAGTTGCATTTTTTTCTGGAATTTTTAACTTTGCTTTGCCTTTTTTAGTTATGAACAAATAATAAACAAACATTAGAGAGAAAAATATTCTAAACAATCTCTTTCTTTTTCATAAATATATTTTGCTCGAGGTGTGGGGGGACTGATATCAAAATATGTTCAGTTTTAATTTCTTTTACGCTTTGCAATAAACTTCTTGTTGTAATTTAAAACAAAACATCTACAAGTCATTTGCACACCTAGTTCTCCCACCTAGTCCTAATTATTCTATTCTTTGTTTTCGTTCCTTGTGTAGGATAGCTTTTTTGTTTAAATTAATTTATTCAAACATTGGGAAAAGAGAAAAAATAATTCACATAAAAAAGTAAAATACTATTTAAAAAATTATTCTTGTTGAACTTCACTTATTATTTAATCATAACTAAAAAGTCAAAGCGAAACTCAAGACTTCTGAAATAAAACAACTTTCTCGCATGACTATAACAAATTATAGTTATAAAAAATGATTAATTGTTTAAATAAGCATGTTTGTTAACTTGAATTAATTAGTACCTCACTAAGTGAAAAGTGGAGAAAAGTGTAAGAGTTCACCAAAGCCGTAATTCTTTAGCTTTTATCTAAGAGAAGATAGTTATAAACAATTATAAATTGTTCAAGCAACTATGATTGTTAACTTGCATTATTCTCTACTTTGCTAAGTAAAAAGTGAATAAAAATCTTAACATTCTCATAACAAAACGTAACTATATTGCATTAATAAAGAAGAAGATAGTTGTAAACAATAATAATTTCTTAGAATAATTACTTTTGAGACATTGAATTAATTATTAACTCACACTATGTGAAAAGTAGACAAATAGTTGAAATTTTCAGAAAAAACCCGCAACTTTCTAGCATTATTCAAATTAAATATTATTAATAATAAAAGTAAATTGTTCAAACAGATAATTTTGTTAACTTTAATTAATTATTCAACTCACTCCAAGTAAAAAGTGAACTAAAAGTTGAACATTTCAGAAAAACGGAAATTACCTAGCATTATTCTAAGTGAATATTATTAATAATAAATTGTTGAAACAATTACGTTTGTTAACATTTATAAACTATTACCTCTGTCTAATTGAAAATTGGGCAAAAAGTGGAAAATTTTCGAAAAAACCGCAACCTTCTTTCTTCATTCTAAGAGAAAATTGCTAAAAACAGTAATAAATTGTTTAAATAATTTATTAAAAACATCAAATTATAAAGTAGTATTTTATGTATTAGAAACAATTTGCATGTAAAAAACGCAAAAAATTCAAAATTAGCGTCGAAAACGCGCAAAACCCATTTTTTCCCTTATGGGGTTTTTTGGTACTTTACAAAACAGACTTATGGGGGTGTTATTTGAAAAGTAATATTATATTTCTATTCTATGGCTGGCTGTGAAGAGAAATGTTGAGTTTTAACCCGATTCAGCAAATATTGAGGATTCTGAATAAAATTTACAAAAACGTCTTTTTTCCTGATGGAAAATGTGTTAAACTTCATGGGTCTTGTGTCACCTCTAAATATCATTTAAAAAAGTGTATTTATTTTTTTGTGGATTCGAACATATTTCCGGGCGTTATTTAAAAAAAATTTAAAAATTTTTTTGGACCACCCTAATGTTCATACCTTGTCTAGTCCGCTTTTTACAAATAACGCATTTGTTAATTGAATTTATTTATCAAAAATAAGGACTGGTCGTCTTGTCAAATATTGTGCAGCTATGTTAACAATGAGATTCAGCTAAAGAATTTTTCGCAAATTCCACAAGAAAAACGGCATTCTTAGTTGAAAAATGCCTCAGAAGAAAAAAATGTCCTCATAAGTCATAACATTGTTCATAACAATAACAATAATTGATAGTTATCCAAGTGTTTCAACAAATTTCAAAAATTAGTTGGTTAGAGTTGATTAAGCGTAAAAGAACAACGTTGAAATGTTGAAAATAGTAGCAAAATGAATTTTTTAATTGATTTTGTTTAAACAATCATCAATTGTTATTGATTGATGGCAAGAAATGATTGATAATTTAATTGGCTGTTAATTCCTGGGTAAAAAGTGGAATTTTTCAGTTCATAAATACATGAGATAATACAAATTTGTTTAAAAAAATTTTCTTAAAAATAATAACTGTCGATTGTCATTGAGATATCCCTAAAGGTTTATAAATTAGTTAACAACATTTGATTACGTTAAAAGAACCAAGCTAGTGCATCGGAAAATAGCCCAACAGAGCATTTGTTAATTAGGTTTGTTTAAATAAGCATCAATTATTATTAACTGACTAAATATATGATAACTAGGTGTCATTTCAAAGTAATTTTCGGTGAATTTCGTAGGAAAAACTTTATTTATTACATCATAAATAGCTGATGTCGATAATGGCTCATAAAAGTCGTTTATAAAATATAAAACAATTCAATAACTTTCATGAGTTCAATATAAAAACTCTTTTTATCTATAAATTGTTGAGATTTAGTGCAAATCATGTAACGAATCGCAGCCAATCCCCTTGAAACAATTTTCGTGCAATTATTCGTATTTTAGTTTTCTAATTCTACGCAATGGGAACCCAATCATTTATTCTTTTTGATAATTATCACTAATTTTTTTAAATTATAATATAATTTTCCAATCTAACTTTTCAGGCATCAATTCAGCATTGATGTACTTCAGGAGTATACATTTGTTTCTTCAAGATTAAAAATTCGAATTTTGAGAACGTTTTTTGACTCTTCTGAAAAATCGTTGATTTTGCGCTTGAGCTATTATGAAGATAAACCCATCAAGTTTATTTATTCTCGATCGTCCAGGCGCGAACGAAACGAAAATATCAGCGTAGC
>CAKNWT010252161.1:0-11696 GCA_932066315.1 Andricus coriarius | reverse complement strand
GAAATAAAAAATAGTTGAATTCAATCAAAAAAGGTGATTTTTTCATTTAATTTCTTAATTTTTTTCATTTTCAATCTAATAGCTGAATTCTCAATTAAAACAGATTCATTTCTAACCAAACAGTTGCATTTTCAAGGCAAAAAAAAACATGTTTTTAACCAAGAAGATTAATTTTCTACCAAAAAGACGATATTTCAACAAAATACATGAATCTTCAAAAAGCGGTTGTATTTTTAACTTCAATCAATTCTTTAAATCAAAAACATTAGTTTTCACACACTAAAAACCAGGTATCACAACGTTGCAAATATTTGAAAACTACATTATGCAACAAATGAAAAATGCCCATTGTGTTAAATTTTCAATCAAAGAGATGAATCTTTAATCAAAAAATGAATTTTTAAGGAAATACGAGGGTTATTCCAAAATTAAGTTTCCCTATTATCTCATAATAAAACTAAAAGAGGTTAACTAGTTCCCTTAAGGCAAAATAGAGAAACTTACTTTTGGGATGACCCTCATAGTTCATCTTTCAAAGTAGTACGAGAATTTGAATTCGTGTTTGAATTTTTTACCAAAAAATATAACTTTTGAACAAAATAGTTGCACTTTCAACGAAATAATTGAATTTTTAACCAAATAGTAGAATTTTCAAGCAAACGAGATAAATTCCGAACCTAAAATATAATTGTATTATTTTCATACAAAAATAGTTGGATTTTCTTGTTGGCTTCTATTATGCATTGAATCGAGAACACGAAAAAAGGGAATGTTTCTTGAAAGAAGGGAGAAAAATAATTCTTTTAAAAAGGAGAAAATAGGGGAACAGGGAAAAAGTGTTAAGTCTGAAAGATGAAATTTATTTTTAAACTTATATTCAGCATTGGAAAGTCCTGAAAGAGTTGGGAGTCAATGGATGGTTCCTAATAGCAATGCAAACATATGCATGTATAAGCAAAGCGAGTGTGAGAGTTAATGGGCAACTGAGTAACTGGTTCAATATTAGGCAAGATATCAGACAAGGATGTCTTATGTCCTTTTAGCTGATTATTATATTCATGGCCCTTCTCGACGAAGAAGGTGTGGATCTCGGGACAAAAAAGGTGCATGGGTTAGAGTTTGCAGAACATAAGGTTATTATGGCAGAGTCAATTGAAAGCTAGTTGCAGAGAATGTTGAGCAGACTTAATGCTAGCATTACGAACATGGGCCTTAAAATTAACGTGAATAAAACAAAAATTATGGTATTTAAAAGAAAGGGTGAGAAAACAGTATGCAACACTGGCGTAGACGATGAAAAGATATATCAAGTCGATAAGTACGTGTATGTTGGTAGACTATTTACTAATGACGGAAAGATCGACGGAGAGATAGGCATGCGTATGAACGAGGATAGTAAATGTACTAAATGTTATCTCAGTTCGTAAAGTTACTTCCCTCAAATTGGTAACGTAGTTCATGGACTATCATGTAGCTATCATGAAATTCAACAACCCCTACTTAAAGATTTTGTCGGCACATTGATAAATAATTTAATAGCTTAAATAACGATTACCACAAACAATATATTATTTATGTTAATAGCCATTGAATTAATCTGTTAGACCGTTTCGAACCGTGAGCATTTTTTTTAAATTCTTATTTTGTATTTTTATGCGAAAGCTTCGACGCATTGGTAATCCAATATCAACACAGAAAAGCACTTCTTTATGATCGCACTCGAGGATAATATTTTCTTATTTCCATATATGCCTTACCAGTAAACCCAATCATTTCCTTTCCCGCATCACACTAGATTCACGTGTCATATCTCTCGATTTTCAATCGTATATATCTCAGCAATATAAATTCAAAACTCGAAATTCAACATAAAACGTAATTTTATTTCATAAATTCATATTAAAAACGAACCACCTGCAATTTGCAATACGTTTTGAGTTCTTCTTCGTGATCTGACTGAAATTCAAGACCAATTGTTTCCATTTCGCCATTAAACATGTATTTTCCCAGAGGAAAAGGGAATTAGGTTGAAGAAAAATAGTGGTAGATGTGACATCGATTGAAATTTAATATCTATTCCAAAGGTCAAAGGATCCCCAGTGTAAATATATAGGGGAACTTTACTCTGCTATGCTCATGTTACCACTGAATTGGAAAAGGAAGAAATTGGTGTGTCGATAAATCAAATTTTCAGTATGGAATTCGTCATTAAATAGATCTTGAAATTTTATATTTATAATTATTTAACTTCTGATGAAGATACAATTTGCGCACTCAACTACAAAAAATGGTAGTACCCAATAATATTGGTTCGACACTATTATTACAGAATTTTCCGTGAAACGAACCGGTAGACAGTTCAAAATAAATTTTTTAGTAAAGTTAAGAAGTCGTGTTTTTGGAATAAAAATCTAATATTTTTTATATTTAAATAAAATAGTGAACGATTTTTTCAATAAATGAAAGAAATTTCTCATTCAAGATTTGAGCAAATCCAAAAATAGGGATTTCAGGAGGCACTTTAATAAATATACAAATCATGTATTAAATGTTGTATACCAGTGAAATATTTTTCACTGACAAAAATTGTTCTCTAACAAACTGCATAACAAAATCAGTGTATTTTATTTTATGTTCTATTGCCAGCTCGTATGAGTTCTTTTTAATTAAATTAATGTAATGAAGAGCAACACGTGTGTACCCTGCCGCAGTTTTGAACAATGTTTTACTGTTAAACATTACACATTTCCGACGATTATACACATTGGAAATTGTAATTTACCTCTGGCAACAGTACCTTTGATAATAAATTATTTGAATTAATTTCACGATCTGTGGATAATTATGAATAATTCCGAATGCTCGTACTGTTGAATGTTGCTCCCCGTTTGGTTATTTAAAATTTCCCTGATTTTCATCATAAGTCATCAACATGTAGTTTCGAACGTTGTCATTAATTAAATGAAAGACTTTATTGAACATTTTTTAACATTAGGTCGAATTATAAGTATTAATTAATACTTTTACAGACTGCTATCTCGGTTTAAATTTTTCAGGGTGTCTACTAATCGGAAAAACTGAAAAATAGCCAGGAATTAAAATAAAACCGGGAAAATCCTGGAATTAACCGGAAACACAAATTCAAGTCGATAATTACATTTCAAGTTTTGGAAAATGTGAATTCTAAGTGTTTTAAGAGAATAAAAAAGTGTTATTAAAATTATTTTTTATTTTGTAAAATTATATTTCAGAAAATATTTGAAAACATTTCAAAAGATTTCCAAAATCGTCAGAAAAGAACTAAAAAGATTTTAAGGCAATTTTCCTAACTATGCAGAATTTAAAAAAAATGAGGAAAAATACCAATCATTTTGTAAAAAAAAGTATTTTCAAAAAAGTCAAAAATAATTCTGTTGTCCCAGAAAACAAAAAAATACTCAACGGAAAATTTATGATAGTACACTATGTCACTACCTATTATTCCCAAAAATGTCAAGAATAAAATATGGATTATTAAAGAAATTTTCTTTTTCCAAAAATCCCAAATTGCGTTATAATTTTTTATATTTTTTAAGTATTTTGAAGGGCTACAAGAAGCCGGATACACTGAAATGAGAAAAACTTAAAAACCTCAAAAATTACAAAAAGGCAAGCTTTAAAAGATGATCAAAAATAATTTTTTTTCTTCCATAAACAGAAAAATATCAAACGGAAAATGCATGGTAGGTATACTATTTAAAAAAAATGTAAATGGATTTTGAAAGACTACAAAAACCCAAATAAACTGAAATGACTTAAAAATCTAAAAAATTACAAAAAAGGCAAGGTTTAAAAAAAAATCAAAAATAATTTTTTTCTCCCAGAAAACAGAAAAATACCAAACGTAAAATGCATGATAGGTAGATTATGTCAGTACGTGTTAAATCAGGACCTTTGTCGCTTTTCAAAAAAATTCTATTTTTTTATTTTGAATGTTATCTTTTACGATTAAAACTAAAACTATGCGTCATATAAAAACAATATTGATGACAAATTTGGATGAGTTTTCAGTCTTTTTCGGAAGAGGATCTTTTGTCTATTCATATTTTTCAAAGCTTGTGTCGTTTGTCCAAAAATTTAATTTTTTAATTTTTAATGTCGTTTTTTACGAATAAAACAGAAACTATACATCCTATCAAAAAATATGCAATAACAAATTTGTACCTCCTTTCTGGGTTAACAATTCTGGTGTATTTGTTTTTTTCCCTACCCTGCATTGTTTGGTCGAAAAATGGAATTTTTTATTTTTTATTATTTTTTGTGCGATCAAAATTTGAATTTTCGGGTTTTCAAGAAAACTCAAAAAGTCGTTATGATAATCTTGTAGGGCTTACAAAACGTAACTTTTTTTTTCTTCTGAATTTTTTCCATATCGTGCTATGTTTCGCTTAAAATGTTAATTTATCTTTTTTTCAGGGATTTTGAAAATGCTATAACGCTGACAATTTTCTTTTCATCGAAAAAAGTCGTGTAGATAAATTGTTTGATTTTTTACGTGATATGGCTAGCCGTCCATGGAATTTCTGAATTAAAAAAAAATGGTCTACAATTTTTGAAAATGCTCTAATTTTTTGAATTTCTATCCAAAATAGCTGGTTAACGAACACAATCTTTCCTTTTGGTCACTGAAACTATGAGTCAAAGCACAATTCAATCCGATCAGTCTGTCAAAATTTATCCGGTCTCAAAACGTCGACATTTGATGGAATCCGCAAAAGTCATTTTTCACATAAAATCAATACCTTCTCATTATAATGAAACTGTAAAAATTGATTCGACGAAAAATGGAATTCTTACGTTTTTAGTTACAAAAATGAATTCACGATTTAAAAAAAAGTGTCATCAAAATATTAGCATTTTCAACCAAAGAGATGAATTTTCAACAAAAACCATGAATCATTAACACAACAGTTCAACTTCTAACCAAATAGCTGCATTTTGACTTAAAAAGTTAATTTGTGGACAAAATAGTTCCATTTTCAATAAAATAATAAAATTTGCAGCCAAATACTAGAATTTTTAACCAAATGAGATGAATTTTGAACCGAAAGTATAACAGTAGACTTTTCAGCCAAAAATAGTTGGATGTTCTTATTGGGTTCTATTCCTAAGTTTGCATTTAAGTGAGAAAACGAGAAAAAAGGTAAAAAGTGTAAGTATACTTAAAAGAGGTAAAAGAGAATTCTTTAATAAGTGGGAAAAGAGTGGCCATTTTTTGCGAATCTCAAACTTTGTTAAAATCTATCAGAAAACATACTAAATGTTATCTAAGTTCGTAACGTTACTTCCACTGACGTCGACCCGCACCCCCCCCACCGTGTTGCCAACCGAATTTTTCTTTTGCGACCCACTCCTCCTTTAATGTGGGAACATTTTTTGTGGGCGGCCCCTGTTAAATACGTTTTATTCGTGTTTCTGAAAAGAGGAGATTTGATATTTAGAATCGGGATATAACCGGGAATTTGTTGATGGAAAATTAGTAGATACCTTGATTTTCTCGTATTCAGTAAATGGGGAGGAGTGATATGGTTTTGGTAATTGTGCTGTTTGACCAGCATCCTGTCCACATATCGATTCCTCTTATCTAATAGGCATATCTGGGATAGTTAGTACCTAGGTGACACAGAGGATCCCCTTCAGGGCCATTTAGTGGTAACTCACCGTATCGAGGACCACATTTGGCCTCTCGAAATCTGAGAGTAACTAGGATGAGGAGTGATCGATGACAAGGAATTTCAATTCCACTCAATCCACAAGACCTAAATTGTTTTTTTCTTGGAAATCACTATCTGTGACAAGTAATGAATTGAAAAAATGATCGATGAATATATCATAAATAAATATGATTTAGATAGGCTCTGATGAATTGGAATTATGTACGTCACCCAAACTTTCGATTTCATAGTCTAGCAAGCTGGCTTGAATAGATAAGAATTCATTATATTTGCAGACGGGGGACAATGGCTTGTGGTTCTAGGCAAGAAAGTCATCGATCACTCTAACTTCTCCGACGGCTTGAATACAGTATATGTTTATGCTACTTTTTGTTTAACTTGCTCTATAAACATTCAGAGGGCCTAATTACAATTGTTAATGTAGTATTAAGAGAAATGGTGGAAACCCAAAATGCAAATCAATGTACAGAGGTTAAATAAATTTCCCTCTGGAGAAAATAATTATTTATCTCAGAAGGTGGGACGTAATCTTCCTATAAGAGGAACCCTCTTGATTTATGTGACCCTGAAAGTTTAAAAACTTTGACTTTCCCTTTTCTTTGCATGAGAAGACAGTTTGGATTTATGTCTGTTGTTAGAAGGTTCTAAAACTTAGTTTCGATTTTGAAAGTGCCGCCAAAAGCTATGGTCTGTGACAGGGGCGGGGGGAAGGTTATGGAAAGTAGCGTTACGAAATCAGATAACGTTTCGTACGTTTTCTGATGATACATCTGAACAAAACATGTGAATTTTGCGAAAGGTGGATCCTGCACCGGTTTTATATGGCAGGCTTCATACTCTTTCCCTTTTCCTCTTTTTTCCCCTGTTGTAAAAAAATGTTCTATTTTTCTCATTTTTTCTCATAAGTGACTGAATGAAAGAAAAACATAAATGAATTAATAGAACCCAATAAGAAAATCCACCTACTTTTAGTTAATAGTACATTCTTCTTCGTTGAAAACTAATATTTTAGGTTTGGGTTGGAATTCATCTCGTTTGGTGAAAAATTATACTATTTCGTTTAAAATTTAATTATTTTGTTGACAAAGCAACTATTTTGTTAACAAGTTTTTTTGTTTTAAACATTCAAATACTTTATTCAAAATTAAATTAATTTGTTAAAAATCCATTTTTTGTTGTTGAAAATTCATTTCTTTGGTTGAAAATTCATATATTTTTTGAAATTCGTCTTTTTTGGTGGAAAATAAATCTTCTGGCTTAAAAATTCTTCTGTTTCGTTAAAAATATGAATATTTAGTTGATATTTCAACTATTTAGTTGAACTATATTGTTTAAAATTTATTTATTCTGAAGATTTATAATTTTAGTTTTAAATTCAACTACTTGGTTGAAAGTGAACTACTTTGTGACTAATCCATTTTTTTGTTGAAGATTCATTATTTTAGTTGAAAATTCATCTATTTGGTTAAAAATTTTACCATTTTGTGTTGAAGAATTAGATTATATTGGGTGAGGAGTAATTTTTTGAACTGAAAATGTAACTGTTCCATTTTTTGTTGAAAATTGATAAAAAGTCAACTGTTTCGTAAAAAATTCATCTTTTTGGCTTAAACCTACAACAATTTGGCAGAAAATTAAACTGTTTGGTAGAAAATCAAACTATTTAATTAAAAATTCAACTATTGATTCAAAAATTCAACTATTTATTAGAAAATTAACGTTTTTGTTGAAAACTTATATTCTCGGATTAAAAATTCAACTGTTTAGTAGAAAATTCGTATTTCACCTTAAAAATTTAATCTTTTTGGTTAAAAATTTAATCCTGCGTGTTGAAAATTGATTTTTTTGGCTAAGGATTCAACTACTTTGCTGGAAATTCGTATTCTTTGGTTGCTTTGAACTGTTTTTGATTTGAAATTAACATATTTTTTGGTTGAAATATCACCTATTACATATTTTGTTGAGAATCTATTGTTTGGCTTAAAAATTCAACTCTTTCGTAGAAAATTTGTCTTTTTGACTTAAAAATTAAACAATTTGGTAGAAACTTGAACTATTTGGTTAAAACTTAAACTACTTATTTGAAAATGTAACTATTTGGTAGAAAATTCATCCATTTGGTAAAAATTCGACTTTTTTGTTGAATTTTTGTTAATTCCTGTAATTAATTCAAAATTCGTATTTTTGGTTTGAAAGGCATTCATTTTTGTTGACAATTCATCTTTTCGGTTGAGAATTCATCTACGTTGATAAAAGAGTGTCATCTTTGATTGAATTCAACTGGTTGCAAATTCAACTATTTGATTGATTTGTTTAAAAATCCAATGATATTTTAAGCCAACATTTTGGTCAAAAATTCGTCTGTCTTGTTGACATTCGTTCTTTTGGATTTAAATATAATCCTTCAAGGTTGAAATATATACTGCTACAATAGCCGTGAAGAATTCATCATTTTTGTAAAAATGAATTTTCTGGGTCAAAAATTAAGTTTTTTTTCTAATTCAACTGTTTTCGAATAAATTAGTATTTTTTGTTTGAAAACTCAACTGACTATTGAAAAATTAGCCCTTTTGTCTTGAAAATTCAATTCTTTGGTTGTAAATGCAACTGTTGTTCGTTGAAATTCAATCTTTTTTGTTTAAAAATTCGAGCAGTTGGTTGAGAATTCATCTTTGTAGGTTAAATGTTCAACTAATTGGTTAAAAGTTCCATTTTTTGTTAAAAATTCATCTCCTTTGGTTGAAAATTTAACTATTTTATTGAAATCGCAATATATTGCGACTTGAAATTTCTAAAATTTGAAACGTGTCATATTGAATTTGATATGGCGTCTATATAAATAGTGACCACAGGGTCTCAGCATCTATGCAAATTCTGAAGATAAAGTAAATTGAATCGATCAATTGATCAAGTTAGACAGGTTCAGTGTGAGAATGCTGAAAGCTCGGAGAACCAGTGAACCAGGACAATTCTGACCGACGCTTTCCTACCCCTTTCACCTGAACACACTGGTAGTTTTCCTTCGGTTGAAATGTTTTATCCTATTTGAACTACCTTTGACTCGTTTGACAAGACCTTTACGCAAAACGGTTGAATCAATCTTGACAAACGTTTGACGTTTGGCTAACAAATCTTTTGAGGATTTCAGAGTTTCCGTGAGCAATGAAACTCAGTACTGTCACAAATAAAAATCTCTGCTAAATTGAACTTTTTAATGAAATAGCAGCCTTAGAATTAGCACTCTTTCCCCTATTCCGCTCTTTTCCCTAATTTAAAGAATTCCTCTTTTCCCCTGTTTTCGAGAAACTTCCCCTTATAGTCTCGTTCTTTCGCTTAAGTGTGAACTGAAGTAATAAAACCCAATAAGAAAATCCAACTATTATTGCTTCAAACTTTTTTGTTTTGGATCAAATAGTCTGCTATTATATTTCTCGTTCAGAATTGGTCTCCTTGGGTTCAAAATTCACCCATTTGATTGAGAATTTAATTATTTTCCTGAAATTTGAACTAATTTTTTAAAACGTCATGTTTTCTGGTAGAAAAATCAACTACTTAGTTAAAATGTGTACTACTTTGTTAAAAATTCATGGTATTTGTTGAAGATTTAACTATTTTGTTGAAAATAATCTGCTTTCTTTTTGGTTGAATATTTAACTAATCTATTTTTTGCTCAAAATTGATCGTTTTTTTGATGAACATTCAACTGTAACATGTTTTGCTGAGAATTTATCTTTTATGTCCAAAATTTTACTACTTGACTGAAACCAGAACTGAAAGTTTGTAATAAAAAGTCAGATAACCTACATTCTTATCAAAAAAAAATTTATTTTTAAACTGAAAATTGCATTTTTTATCGCAATACGCAGTTAAACTTGACTCAATTTCAGGTTAGTATCGCTTTGAGATTTTTAACTTTCACATCAAGTTTCTCGAACATAGATACCTTTTTTTATCAAACTATTCTGGGCTCAATTCAGCAACACTTCAGCTCAAACGGGGACATTCATTTTATCTTTAAATAGTGATTTTGATTTTACAGAATGTTTTTTCGCTCTTTTGAACTATTTTGATAAACAGATTTTTTTAAAATCAGTTTTCTGTACTGCAAATTTAAATATTTTACATTTGGTTGGAAACTGCTCAATTTTAGTTGAAAATTTATGTATTTTGTGGAAAATTCGTTCTTTTGATAAAAAATTATTGTTTTGGGTTAAAAATCCAACTCTTTTGTTAAAGATTCATCTGGCTTATAACTTTATCCCGGTTTTGATTAAGAATACAAATTTTTTGAATAAAATTTGTATTTCTTGGTTTGTTTAACTTTTTTCGTTGAGTTGCAATGTTATTCGTAGTTTGTGTTTTCGCAATGGTAATTCTCGAACCTTTTAAATCGATACAGTACAAAGATGATCGATAGATCGATAAACCTCGAAGATCTACTCCTTTCACTCCACTGGGATTCGAACACCAGGTCAACTCATTTCCGGTCAGGTGCTCTAAATAAAAAATCTTGCAAAATAAAGCGTGTTTCTGAAAAAGGATTCTTCCTCTGATCTCTTTGTAGCTTAGTGGTTAGAGAACCTGACCGGAAATTAGTTGACCTGGAGTTTGAATCCCAGTGGAGTGAAAATAGTAGATCTTTTTTCTGAATACATTTCATTCAAAAAATTTTAAATTTATAGCTCCATCTAGTCTGAGATGACGTTAAAATATTTTCTGTATTAGAGGATATAACTTTGATCGGTATTGTAGATTTCCATTTTCACAGTACTTGTGAAACGATGTATCTTATGATCGGTCCGTTACTATCTCCGATGATAATTCAGATTTCTATTTAAAAAAAAAACACACCCATAGTGAATAAATCCATAGTACTTCGCAGTGGTATTTTATTTTTAGTGAAAAATGAATCGAAGGTTATACTGTACCGGATATAGGGAGGAAATGTGATAGAAAAAGTGAACGGCAAGTCGAAACACAGGGAAAGAAAGAAAGACGAATCGAACAAGGGAAGAGGAGAAGACAAGAATGTTGATTGGCCTCAAATTGAATCTCGTCCATTTATCACTCTTCCTGGCGATCCTTTGGCAAGTTTCGTCCAATGTAGCAAACAAAAATCGAAACTCGTTCGCTGGTTAAATTCGACTCGAAGACATGGTTACTTCTTCACACGACCATCCCATAGTCAAGCACTAATGTCCAAATTTTTTCCCCTAAGAGCGACTCTCGCCGTTTTATCGGTGTATAAAATTAATTAACAATTCGGGAGCGAGAAACTCGAGGCGAGGTTGTGGTACGATTTCGAAGCAAATACGATCGATGAATTTCTAGATAGGAGACACGTACCAAAAGAAAACATTTTATTTTTCTCTTTTTATATGTAAAATGGATATTTTAAATTAATGAAAATGTTTTTCGGTTTGTTTCAGGTGAGTCTTTATCATGCATACATAAAATCAGTGGTTGTGAGTATGCATTAATATTTATGTTTAATAATAATATTATCGAGAAAAATTGCGATTCTCTTTTTCCTCAAGAGGAAATTCATAAATTACGTAACACATTTTTCGCATTTTTTACATCTCCCGTTCCCTATATAACAAATTGCAATAAAATGGTTTGAACACCCACCATCTATGATACGTCATTTCTTGAAACCTTTTCTGCCATGTCTAATTTTTTATTTATTTAAAAAAAGCATTTACAATTGCATAATTTTCCATGATACATAGGCAATATATAATAGTCTTGAATCGTAAATCTTTCAAATTAAAGAATTTTCTATTGTACATCTTCAAAATATAACTACATGTTTCAAAAAAACGTTTAAAATTACATTATTTTGAAGTATGAAAATTCCAAATTAATGAATCTTTAATTTTAAATCTTAAGAATAGAAGAATTTCAAATTCCAAGTCGTTAAAATTAAAGAATTTTTTATTAAAAATCACCAGAATTAAACTATTCCGAAAAAACTTTTAA
>CAKNWT010252150.1:0-24411 GCA_932066315.1 Andricus coriarius | reverse complement strand
TTAAAGGGTGTCGACCAGTGAGGTTAAGTAATCAAGATGTTAAATTTATTTTCGATTATCTGGCCTATTTTTTATTTTTGAAATAACAATTATTACAAATATTTGTTAGAGAAAATTTTTTTTTAGCTCTGATAGGAATCGAATCACACGTAAACTGATTGCCGGTCAGGTGCTGTTACCACAAAGCTACAGAGGATCGAGAATCCTTTTTCTCAAAGTCGTACATGATGGTTTTCGATATAACATTCTATGTAAACATACACTTTCCATTTTCGTGAGAAATTAATTATTTTGATGTTGAAGGGTGTCGCCCAGTGAGTTCAAATAATCAAGATCTTAAATTCATTTCGATCATCTGGTCTAGTTTTTTATAATAACAATTATTACAAGAATTTATTATAAAAAAAAGATCCTTTAGATCTGGTGGCAATACAACCACACGTAAAATGATTGCCGGTCAAGTGCTCTTACGACTAAGCTACGGAGGATCGAGAATCCTTTTTCTCAAAGTCGTGCATGATGCTTTTCGATATAACATTCTATATGGACATACATTTTCCATTTTCGTAAGAAATTAATTATTTTCATGTGCAAGGGTTTCGACAGGTGAAGTTTAGCAAATGAAAATGTTGAATTTATTTTCGTTCATCTGGTCTATTTTTTATTTTTCGCTTTATGTAGTTAACTCCAGACCTCTTGGTGGAACCCACTATGTGAGCCAATGACCGCGTTATAATTTCCTCAGGTCCCATGAAGTGGGCCCCAAGGGTTTGTTGCCTGAGCCTAGCTAATGCCGGGCACTGGCATCAGTGATGACAATGTTGGCTCCCTGAGCTACTGCGTGTGCGTTGGGGTCGCGCGTTGGTTAGCCGCAGTTGCCGTGCAATTCAAAATGGGCATTAAAAACAATTCTTGCAATTAAAATAAAAACACATATTAATAAATACAATTTATATACATTGATGTGGATTTGAAAATAAATATTTATTTAATTTTCTGCACTCTGCCGTGGGCTTGTACCCCATTCTATGCACGTGATAGTTGAGGTGGTTGTGTTCTGTAAGCATCTGAATCACTGTCCTCATGTCTTTCTTGGGTAATTCCAGGATATCCTTGGCTCTGTCCATCCTATACGTGTAGCCCATTATGGCTTTCGGCATTTGGCAACCCTGGGTTTGTTTCCAGTATTCTTGGTGCTTCGTCCGGACCCAGCTTTTGATGGCCATTCTGATGGAGCCAGACGCGTATTCACTTGCTGCGCTCCTTTTCGCCAAGTGGTCCCCTTTTTCGTTGCCCTTGATCGCTGTGTGACCAGGAAACAATATGATAGCCACGTTGTTCTTTTCTGCAAGGTGGCTTAATGTCTTTTTGCATACCTACACCATCTCTGATGTCATTTCTGGTTTCCCAACTGCAGTTAATGTCGCTGGGCTGTCCGAGCAGATCGTCATCTGCCTTTCAGCAGCGTTTTTTTCTATTAATGTTTCAGCACAGCGAAGGACGGTCAGGACCTCCGCCTGAAAAATGGTGGCATGTCGCCCAAGCGGGATCCCTATACCCCTCCTTCTCGCGCTGTCATAGATTCCTGCCCCTGACCCTCTCACTCCTTTGTATCTGTATATGTATCAGATTTCCCCTTGGAGGAGCGGGTTACCATATACTTTTCACATATCCCTACTTGGGATGCAGATGCGGACAGTCTATTGAAGTTGCAGCGTTTTTTATTGTCTTATCTTACCTTATTTATAGAATTGGCAGGATGCTGATGTCACTTGAAAGCCTAGTGTGTCTAGTCCCCCAAATCCATGTACTTGCTCTTGCCAGATGGCCATTCGCGTGAGCCAGAGCATGACGGCGGAGTAGAGTCATGCAAGCATTTCAGACCCTAGATCCTACATCAAATCAAAGGCTCCTCTGCACATCCAAGATGTCCTGACAAACTTCCTGCGTTGGGTCTCAAGATGCTTCGCGTCAACTTTCGACACTTTGAACTTTTTTGTAAAAATGCTGGCCTTTTCCGGATTAACCGAGGGCCCAGAGCTGTCGCACTAGATCTCTCTTTTGCGTAGCGCCAACCTTGTAAGACCCATCAGTGTTTCCAGATGAGCCCCCCTGACTAGGATTACAAAGTCATCCGCGTTTGCTTGGGTATAATACCCTTCCTTATTTAGCCTATGAAGGAGACCGTACACTACAATGCACTACAGGAGGGGCGACAGGACACCCCACTGTGGGTATCCCCGCGGCGCTATTCATCTGACTAGGCCTTCGCCACATCTGGCTTCGAGTCGCCTTCGGCGTTCTCAGGTTTGGAAATGAAGGCCACTCTTCCATCCTTCCATGCCGATGGCACGTGTTTTAGGGCAGTGCTTGACCTACAGGATGGTCGCTGGGTCGGGAAACCTAAAATTACCGGGAATTGTACAGCCTTTTTGAAAAAAAATCTGTCCAAGTTTGATTTCAACCTTTTTTGAAAGAATTAGTTAAATTTTTATGCTTTTCAATTACGATATCGTTCAGTTTAGCACGCGTAATTCCAACATCTTTCACCTAAAAATTTTCCATTTTAGGTTTTAATTTAAAAAAATTTTTAATGCAGTTTTATAATCTCAGGCAATTCAAAATTAGAAGCGTTTGAAATTAAAGTTTTTGGATAAAAACCCTTTTTAGTTGATCAACTGTGAATATAAATTAATTAATGATCTTCTCAATTGAACTGTACTTTAAGATTTTAAAAATTGAACAATAACTGATTTTACCAGACGATTCGGAATCAGTTCACAAATTTAATAATTTCTAGATTTTTACGTTAAAAATTAAACTGTAACAATTAAAAAGTCTTAGTAGTTAAACAAATTTGAACGTTTGATTGAAACTTTATAAACTATTTTCAATTGTTGAATAACTTCAAAATAATATATTCATAATTGAAGGCTTCTATTAAATTTCAAATATTGTTTCAGTCTAAAATATTCCATTTTCAAAACATTCAATTTTAAATTTTTGAATTAAAAAAAGAACAATTACTTAATATTCAGTAATATCTGACTGTTAATTTAAAATCAGTATTTATAGATAAAATATTCAAAACTAAACAAAAAAAACTAAACTTTGAACGTTAAAATTTTAATTGTTCTCTTTAAAAAAATTTAACTTGTGAGACAAATTTTTGAATCTTGATAAGCCAAATGGTTGAATTTTGATGTATAAATAACAGTTGACACATATTATTCTTAGAAAAAATTCGAGCAAGTTGAAAATTATTGAATGAAGCAGATTGATGAAGCAGATTGAAAATGATTCTTTATTTTGAAAAATCAATTTTAAGAGTATACTTAAAAAGATTTACAAAGATTTACAAAATGGTCGAAAATGAATGTGGAAGATTTTAAAGACATTTTTTTAATTCGGCAGGATTTACAAAAAAATTATAGGAGAAATTGGAATCACTTTAAAAAATGTTGAGAAGTTCGGAAAGAAATTCAAAAGTAATATAAAATTCGAAAAAATGTAAAACAGCATGATTTTTCAAGATTTTTAAATAAAACTTTGAAGCTGTTTAAGGATTTTTAAACTATTCAAAATAAAAATAATTCATCTTGTAATTTAAGATGTGTTCAGTTTATAAAAAAAATATAATCGTTCAATTTTGTAATGTTTCCATCTTAAACTGGCTTAAAGTGATATTTTGAAAAAATTGTAATTCATTAATTGATTATTCAATTTAGAGCACTTAAAAATATTAACGTGGATTTATATTTTTGCAACATAATCTCAATCTTTAAACTCTACAATTTATGAAAGTTTAAAATTTTTAATTTGGCTTCCAATGTAGACGTGTAAATTATTAAGCATTTGAATACAACATTTTTGAATTGAAAAAATTTTTAACTTTAATTTTAAAAGTTTAAAACTCAAGATGTTGATATCAACGACCTTTTCGGCGAAATTCCAGTCGGCCTTCTCCCTCTTTTGGCCCCAGCCTTCCACCTCTCGGTCAGTTTGAGTTGGCTGAAAATCCGGGAAGCGGACTTCCATCAGGTGATTCAGTGTCGCTTCTTCGTCTTCGGCAAACACACCTTCATCGAACCTTATGAGCCCGAGGCGAGCTTCCGGATTTATTGCCAGGATCATGTGGAGCCTAGCTGTGTCCGAAGTGTTCTTTGATTTCTCGCAGAAGTCCCTCCAATCTTCCTGTTTTTAAATTCTTATGTTTCTCTTGTATTCATACTGATCCATCTTATGGATGTCCCAGTCTGAAAGCAATTTAGTTCTGATTGCCCTGTTGAACTTCTGGGGTTTCTGATCTTTGAATCCGCTGGTTTTCCTAAGGCTAACCGGAAGAAGATATATTTTTGGTCCGAGAGACACTCCTCATCGGAGTCTCTCCTGCCCACTGTCCTGCTCCTCAGTTCTTCCGAGCATAGAGTCAAATCGAGAACCTGACTTCCGTTGTTAATTTAAATTTTTGAGTATAACCACGATTTAGAATCTTCAGCTCAGTGCCCGCTAGGTATTCAATTAAAAAATGGCCCAGGCCATGTACACACCTCTAGCCTTTCTCCGCTTCTGCCCCTGAGTCTCACCGTAATAACAGCGTGGTTCCTGGATTAGAGCTTAGGAACCAAAATTGCATCGACACCTTTGACAAATATGCATGCCCTTGGCGCTTTTTCGCGTGGCCCCTTATATATGGAGCCACACCCTCATAAGCCACTAATCCTTTCCGTGTATGAGCAGGGTTCTTTCATTAGGAAGCCCCTGTCTTTACCACTGACATACACCTGGTTAAAACCGTGGAGGCGCCTTTGCTGTGGTGCAAATTAATCTGCAGCATGGAGATTTTCGTTTCAGCCATTGATGACATGACAACTCGTGTCCTCGATATATCAGAAGGCTTTACTATTACTCACTGGAAGGACCGCTCCTAAGTTTAGGTCCCACATACTGGAGTCAGTCTGATCCCCAGAGCAGCTACACCTCGCGATGCAGTCCCTCTAGTTCACCTATTCTAGATCTATAGTCTGATAAGACCCTTAAACCCTCCCACCAGCTTCAGGGTCGCGCGATCCCTAGGGAGAGATATTTTTTCAATAATAATTGTTAAAAATATTTTTTATAGAAAAAATATCTTTTGGTATATGATGTTTTTCGATAAAAGATTCTATGTTGCCACTCATTTTTCATTCTTGTAATTAACTTCTTACAAGAATGGAAAATGTATGTCCACGTAAAATGTTATATCCAAAAGCATCATGTACGACTTTGAGAAAAGGGATTTTCGATGCTTCCTAGCTTAGTAGTAAGAAAGAGCACTCGATCGGCAATCAGTTTACATGTGGCCCGATTCCCGCCGGAGCTTAAGGATCTTTTTTCTATAATTAATATTTACAATAAGTGTTATCAAAAAAATAAAAAATAGACACGATGATCGAAAATACATTTAACATCTTGATTACTTATTATTTATATTATTAAGTATTGTTCAGAAATTGAACAAATCTGGCCTTTCACATGAAGTCATCTTCGTTGCAAGACAGGAACCAGATAAATAAATAAATAAATAAAATACCGTTGCGAAGTACTATAAGCGTATTCACTATGGGTGTAATTATTTTTCCTTATTCCATTAGCACTTTGATTCCTCATAGGTATCAAATTAATGTGCTTCCTCATAGAGGGAGGTTTTTCAATAAAAAAAATTGAGACTTTCAATATTTTTCAAGCTTATGTTTCAGTCTTACCGAAAATCTTATTTTTAGAAAATCAGAGAGCCCATCAAATTGTCAATCGATGTGTTTTGTTACAATGAACAACTTTTTAAGCTACGGTAGTCTTATATTTCAAATTGAAAAAAGGTTTCTTCATACAAGTAATGTAACCTTTTTTTTAACTGTCCTTTTATAGACAAGGTAAATAATTTTGTTAACATATTTAGAAAAGATATTGGTAAGTTATGGTATGTCATGAAAGTTTCTTCAATCGGCAATCGATGCGTCTCGAAGATGTGAGAAAATATATCATCTACATTACTGTTGTATTCCCAATATTAACAAAGTTTTCCTTATATCAACAAGATAAACAATATGTATTTTAAATTTATAAATCAGTATTGCTAGATCATAAAAAGTCACGGAAAGTTCATCAATAAGTCATTCAACGAGTTTCGAAGACGTGAACAAATACACTAGATATCGTATTGTTGTATTTTAAATATCAAACATTAAAAAAATAATTTGTTTTAAACCTTTAAACTTAAAAAAACTACTTCTAAATTTCCGATCCAGCTCAAAATCCTATTAGACTTGGATATCATTCGGAGCTACAGTTCACCGAAATTTAATGATCATAGGTTAAATTATACCAAAATATTTCCAAGAAGTAGAATTTAAAACTTAGGTCATTACAACAACATTAGGTCATTACTCTATGAGGAAACCTCTTCTTCGATTACATGTATTAATATGGCTGCTTCATTTTTTTTCTTGCATTGTACCACTGGCCGATGCTACTATTATGGACATTACGCCCCCCCCCGCTGTTATATAATTATTTAAATTATATTTGAACGTCCGCAAACAAAGGGACTTAACATCCGAAAAACCGATTTTTAGTTATTTATTTACACCAATCGATAGTTTTTGAGTTGCTAATTTATTTGCGAAAATCTGAATTTTTTCAGTTCAATGAGTTTTTTGTTATTAAGCTACAAACATAGGCATGATAAGCGCACTCAGAGACAGAATCAGAGGCCTGCGAAAACCAATCCAATCCTCCCTACTACTCAAATGCCTGCTTGCGGACTCGGCTACGACCGCCCGTGCGTTATGTCCCTTCTTTGCGGACGGTCACAGGTGTACATAATATTATAGACGGCAAATTTCTAATCCATGTACTTTCTTTTAGGGTGGTACTCTCATTCAGTATGAAAACAAACTTCGACTTTTAGAGATCGCTCAAGTACCGAAAGACCATGTAGATGAATTTAAATCGATCAAAAAGTTTAAGTACTTCAATACAAATAATTTGTGGGTGAAGCTAACTGGTAATTTTGTTATTCTACTGATGTTTTGCTTTTGAAATCTAGGGCTTAAGCAGTATATAGCATGATATTAAGTGGAAATTCATTATCCCATAGTAATTTTCTTTCTTTGTTTCAGCCATTGATAGAGTTTTAAGCAATACTGATATGAATTTAGAAATAATTGTAAACGAAAAAACATCTGAAACTGGCATGAATATTATTCAATTGGAAACTGCTGTAGGAGCAGCTATGAAATCTTTTGAAGGAAGTCTCGGTATGTTGATAACAATTGGCAGTTGTTTCATTTAGAATTAGCATGAGTAAAAACACTTGAAGGCATTGTTGAACATTGTTCCTGCAACCAGGGGTGGGATTCCGATGCCTCATGGCGGTCGGACCTCTCCTTCTACCATATGAAATATAGACAAGGAGCGATGGAATTCGAAATGATCGTTCTGAAACTGTTCTTTCTATCGTACGAGGTTTGATCATTTCGAAACAATAAGTATGACTTGTCGTTCGAACAACATTGGACGCTCTCTGTCTACTTCATACGATAGAAAGAGCAGTTTCAAAACGATCGTTTCAAATTCGATCGCTGCTTGTCTATATCTCATATGGTAAATGGAGAGGTCCGATCATAATGAGGCATCGGAAACCCACCTGAAGAGGCGGAAATAACGTTATTTTTACGCGGAAGGTAGTAATCCTAACCAATCTGATTTGACGAATATTAGACAAGATATTTATTTAGTATTCCAAATTCTCAAGTCGAGTTGGTAGGCTCATTACCTTCCCATACTTCATATGTTGTGAATGGTTAAACTGCAATACGCTATCTGTTTCCAAAAATTAGAACTAGAGAGAGTAGGTAGCAGCCTGTCATAACCCACTTGAGAACATATGATGCATATGAACATATGATGCAGTTTTACAGAATCTATACCTTCCAGTCGTAATTTAGTGAAAGTAGAGAAAGTTTTAATTGCCAGACATGTCATATATTTCCGTAAAAGAAATGGTGAAGCAAGATTAAGCAAAAAATTCAAAAACAGCGTGGCTGTATTTATATACCCAACAGCGAGTTTTTGTTGCTGTTTAACTTTATATAAATAAATTGATCATATAAATAAATTATAGTTATAACTCAACGGACAAGATAGATATTGATAAAATTATACTTAAACTCAAACACTTATTCTTATTGTAATAATTTATTTATTTATTCATTTGAATTCGTAACCTTAAAGCCATATCCGCATGCCATAAACATGCCGAGGCACTTGCGAGATGGATAAAGAAGGCTGTCATCCTTGGGTCCATCTGTGTCCTCAGGTCACGCGAGGGTTTCGCCGGCCTGTCGTTGTGCTTTCGTAGTGCCCTATGGCCACCCATCTCACAGTCGTGAGACGTGGCCGTAGTTGTGATTCACCGCGGTTCTACTGGGAGGCACTGTCATTTTCATACATGGCAGCTGCTTCCAGCAGGCAAAATGAAACCCTCTGTGCCTAAATTAAATCCGGATGATTTGGCGAAAGCAAACATTAGCTATTCTGCCAAGGAATAATCTTCTACATTTCTGTAAAAATTTCCGTTTATTTCTTGTTGAGGAGCTCTTAGCGGAAGTTTTTAACCTCTGCTTTCTTTACATGGGCTTTTAGAAGTGAGACATCTAGATGGAGTAATAAACTTTTCTCACTTCTGATGTTAAGATTTAGGCAAAGGGTCTTGGCCTCCTGCTCCGCGACTTTGTAAAGAAACGCTCCTTTGCCAATCATCTTCTGATTCCTGAACAATTTTAGGAGAGGATTTCTTCCATTTGTGACGATGTGACATGTACCTAGGATGGGTCGGTTATACAGGGTGTCTCAGAATCAAGTATAGACATTGGAGATTTAGAAGTCGGCGCCCGCTTTGGCAGCATGGGACGTACAAACACGGAACGGATGAATTTATATGCAAGCTCTTCTGAATCATCATGATTTTACACATGGTGATGTCGAAGGACGTAAGCTCGTGCTTTACCCATGGTGCCGCCTCAAACGAGTAAAGCAGAACCGGGACGTCAAGCATTTTAGTAGCAGATGTCTTGTACAAACGCTGACAGAGTATGTCCTAGAGTATGTAGCCGTAACCTTGCGTGCGGAGCTCTGCAGGGACGAACGAACTCTTTCCCTAACTGCTCGTAAGAACAAAATGGACACCACCAAACCCAGTTGTACATGCGGATCAAAACGATCGAATGCGCAGAGCACTTGAAAACGGGTTGGCAAACATTGCGGATCACCCTAGATTTCAGGGTGCTATACACGAAGACTTGCCAAACTGCTTCGATGCCAGCATTATCCGCCCCCTCCCCTCACTGACACATAATAGCAATTTCAGGACAAGGAGGAACATTAACATTCAGGTTCCTCCTAAGCCCCAAGATCTGGCTGAAATGAATGCCTCGGTTCGTGAGGATATCTCGAACCTCTGGACCATCAGTTGTTCAGTTTATGGCACGAAAAAAATTCAGTGTGTGATTAAATACATAACATCTGGTAGGCCGTTTACGGAAAGGGTTCAAAAGTTCGCCCAAGAACTGAGGATCTTCCGAAACACACTGAACAAGTCAAAGCTGCTGTCAATCTGTTACGACCGACCTAAGAAAAAATAAGCATTAACTGAAATTGTTCTTATTTTCTTTAAAGTAGCCCGGAGGTCCAATATGCCAGTTCTTATTATGTTCGAAGAATTGTTTTATTTTTATTTTGCGAGATCGTTGCTTCACTCTCTTCTAACTGAAGACGCCATACTTGCTGTTCGCTGAGCAACGTTGGGAATGGGTTTGACAAAAACGAAGAACAGTTTATGAGAACACATAAAAACTATACCCTTTCTAGATTTATTTTTAACACAAGGATACACGTTTTTTTTTCTTTAACACTTTTCAATGTTTGCCTATCACTACCACCTCTATTCATTTACATTAGAAACAGGGCAGGCTCATACGTTCTGAGTAGAGAGAGATTCTAAAGGAAAAGGGAAGGCAAAACTAGTGCATACCAGTTACTCGTAGTTCACCCTTTTCTGCCTTCACCGTCCGTACGTTCGAACGTTTCACTTCCCGTCAATCATTTTTAAAAACTCAATGCGTCCAGAAAAAGGCTTGAAGGCAGGTTTTAACTTGGTTGTAATATAGCAGAATGGAGTTTACAGGAGGAGGGGATGGTGCGATCACACCGTGCAGTTGCGTTGACTTGCTTACATGCATACAGGGTGTTTTTTTTTAACTTGAGACATCGAAATATTTAAAAAATACGCATCCTATGAAAAAATATCCTTTATAAAAACTTTTTATTTTCGAGGGGGAAAAGCAACATTGAAAAAATTTACCCAACCCCACCCCTCCAGGAGGCAGGAGTGGGGGTAACTTCGTAATTTTAAATGGGAACCTTAATTTTTTATCACAAATTCAGATTCTCCTTCATGAAATACGTAAGTTTTGTTGAAAAAATTTTTTTCGATTCGCGATAGATGGCGCTGCAATTGCGAAAAATATAATTGTTGATTATTTCAAGGACTTCAGTGAGTCCCCTTGCCTCTTACCATCGGAGTGCTTGATTTCGGTAAGTCACCTCGCCTCTCAACATGGGGGTGCTTGATTTCGGTGAGTCACATCGCCTCTCACCATGGGGGTGCTTGATTTCGGTGAGTCCACTCGCCTCTCACAGACGAGTCGTCTTTCACAAACCATGGTATCGTTAAGCGGCACAACATGCACTATTGGAGTGTATAAAATCCACACTGGTTGCGTGAAGTTAAGCATCAGCGTCCATGGTCCGTGAATGTTTGGTGTGCAATAATTGGAGATCAACTTATCGGTCCGTATTTTATTGATGAAAATTTGAACGGTGAAAAATATCGTAGCTTATTAGAAAATGAACTTCCAATATTACTTGAAGACCTAAGCTTGGAAGTGTAACACAACATGTGGTTTCAAAATGACGGTTGTCCAGCACATTATTCGGCAATCGCGAGGGAAGTACTCAATCGCGAATTCAATGGACGATGGATCGGTAGAGGAGGTCCGATAAATTGGCCTGCCAGATCGCCAGATCTTACGGCGCCGGATTTCTATTTGTGGGGTTATCTAAAGAGTCACGTGTATGATGAAGTGCCCACAACTCGTGATAACATGATCGAGCGAATCAGGTCTGCTTGTGCACAAATAATACCAGACACACTTTGCAGTTGTGTGAAATCTTTCAAAACTCGAATTAACAAGTGCATCGAAGTGTTAGGACAACATTTTGAGCACTTATTATAAAATGTTAATCGAAAAACAGCACCCCCATTGTGAGAGGTGAGGAGACTCACCGTAATAAAGCACACCGATTACGAGAGGCGAGAGGACTCACCGAAATAAAGCACCACGATTGTGAGAGGCGAGGGGACTCACCGAAATGAAGCATCCCCGACGGTGAGAGGCAAGGGAATTCACCGAAATCAAGCACACCGATGGTGAGAGGCGAGGGAACTCACCGAAATCAAGCACCCCGATGGTGAGAGGCGAGTGGACTCACCGAAATCAAGAACCCCATGGTGAGAAATTGGGGTTCCCATTTAAAATTACGAAGTTACCCCCACTCCTGCCTCCTGGAGGGGTGGGGTGGGGTAAATTTTTCCAAAGTTGCTTTTCCCCCTCGAAAATAAAAAGTTTTATTAAGGATATTTTTTCATAGGATGCATATTTTTTGAGATATTTCGATGTCTCAAGTTAAAAACAACACCCGTATACATATATGCATACATATACACACGTTCATTCCTATACAGATATATATATACATGCACATCTTAAGTGCCTTTCTTTTATCCCTCTTTTCTAACTGCGCTCTCTCTCTCTATTTGTTGTCTATTTCCTGTCTTACTTATTATTCTAAACATGATTAATATATATGCATACATAGCAAAGCTTAGTCCTTCACTTACCTGCTCAGCATTTTATTCCGAGCATCCCAGATGTTGCTTGGTAGTACTAGTGGGACTGGATGCTTGGGCTACGAGTTAATAAAGCGAAAATTAAAATAATTTTTTTAATTCCAAGGGGGCTCGTAACAACGCACCCCGGTTATTTACTATTGTCCTCGATAGTGCGGGCAGCGAAGGATTAATCTTTCAGTATTTCTATATGATTTCTATTGGATGTAATATTCTTAAAGTCTCTATTAAGGTTCTTCCCTTAATTTGTATATACTAACACTTAGTTATTGTTATTGTGGCCCTATGCACAGATTCTGCACAGCACTACACTTTAATTCACATGGGCTGGATTTTCTGCATTGGTAGTAGGATAGGGGTGTTTAGCTGCGCTGAAACCGCCTGAGAGGGTGACTGCCGCGTGGACGTCGAGCCTCGAGTTTGGGATTGGTGAATATCGACGTTTGCATGGGCCTCTTCATACAAAGGTTCGACTCTGTTAGGAGATTGGCTTTCCGGTGTGACTTTCAATAACTTTTTTAATTTTCTTCAGGAGCACTTGGAGTTTAGGGCAGCAGTTTGCATAGTGGCTACCATTCTTAGATGTCCTCGGATGAGGTACATTATTGCGCCTAGTGCTAATGATCCCATTCCTACATATGATCGTTGATTCAGAATTTTATGGTTTTCTCGGTTCTCTTCATTGTCTTGGAAAGTAATCAATTGTTTTTCAGTTTCATCTAAGGATTAGTGAGCTCCCAAGTCCAGGTTTTGTTTTTGAATTTACCGGTTTCAGTAAGTACGTTAATTTTTGTTGATGTTGGTTTAGTGTAGGTGATATCTTTTCCAGTTCCAAATGTAATGGAGCTTCGTAAGTGAATTTCGTTGGGTCGTTTTGTATGGGAATGCCGGGTAGTAATAGAGATTCCATTCTTACTCGTAATACTCGGTAATACTCGTAGTAACGTGGACGTACGAATTAGATTGACCTAGCGTAAGAAGCAAGAACCGTGCGGGGGAGCCCACAATCGGTTGGGGGTGGGACTGAGATTAGTTTTTTGTCCACTGCATATAAATTATATATAACTTTTCCACCTGTTTGGGCCCTTCCACTTCCTACGTCTATATGGCGATAGCTGCTTCATATGTATTTTGACAACTATTTTCATTGAATTTTTCCAAATACAATGTCAGGCAGTCAAACAAGTAAAAAAATTGTCATTCTTGATATATATCTGAAAATCACATTTATTCGAAAATCCTAAAATATAGACACGACAGTTAAATAACGGCACTTTGCCTTCAACTTTCGGCTGTACTTATGCCAGTTATTTAACTTTCTTATCTACTTTTGGTGAAAAATGTTATTTTCGGAAATATCCCGAATGTCCGATTTTTTATGTTCTTAGTACCTGCTCTTTGGTATGCAATGGAAAAGGTTAAAAATGCAACAAATTGTTTTTATAATTTTTATTCAATATACTTTCAAGAACTTTTATTTATACAATTTTTCATGTCCTAATAAGATTCTTAAGCTACTTACATAAAATGATCACTAAGTATTACACTCTTAACAATGTACTATTTCCATGAATTAATTAAGAAAAATGTATTTATCAATCAATTTATTTTGACAACGTATACATGTTACATCAGGGTGGTTCAAATATATTTCAATTGAATTTTCATGCATATCGCCCGGAAATTTGTCCAGATCCACAAAATAAGAAATTAATGTTTTGTTTCTTTTGGAAACAATGATAGTTAGAGGCGGCTCACAGTGGGAAATTTGGCAAAATTTGGTGTCAAAATCGTAGATCTCGGGATCGGAGCAAGTTAGAGGGATGAAATTTTTACGGCAAGTAGGTTAGGGGATGAGGATTAGAGAAAAAATAGCCCTGACACGTTAAAAAATTTTTTTGACCTTGAAAGCAGGTGGCAAATTTGCGATTTTTAAACAAATTTTTATTTTTTTATTTTTTTGAAGGTTATACAATTTTTTCAATCACATGATACACTTTTTTTGGTGTATTTTTTATGCAGAATACGATGACGCTATTGGCTTTTTTATAGAACCTACCGGAAAAATTCTGGGAGCGGATAAACATGGCAAAAACTGGTTTTTCGTTTATAGTGCTTTCCATTTAGATTCTACGACAAAACCAAGACCACCATCGTGTTCTACGTGAAAAAATACATAGAAAACATATTTTACATGTTTTAGTATTACGTTATATTCGAGAGAATCGAGAGGATTCTAGAGAAAATCACCTGTCCTCGGCTTAGTTAGGTATAGCAAATCATCTGGTCCTCAGAAACATTGCTGAATAATAAAATCACTGTAAATATTTCAATGAATTACATTCCAGTATCTACTTAATGCACAAATTCGATGAGCCACTGCCAGCAGATGTGCTTGAATTTATCGTAGATAGGTATATTTTACCAATTATTCCTAAAAGATTAATGGCGAATCTATTTGTGCATCAAGTAGATACTGGAATGTAATTCATTAAAATATTTACGGTCATTTTATTTTTCAGTGATGTTTCTGAGGACGAAGATTGACAAGGATACTGCTGAGTTATACAAATTTACGGGTGTAACATTTCAGATTTTTATAAATTTTAATAATAATATTCCCAAAAAATGAACATAACAGATAAATTCTATAATAATACCCATAACACGATCGTACGCTTCGTGAAAAGATACATCGGAGACGTGTATCGCATTTTGAAAATAAAATTATAAGTTTGATTATCAGACCAAATGATTTGCTATACCTAATTAAGCCGCGGGCAGGTGATTTTCTCTAGAATCCTCTCGATTCTCTCGAATCTAACGTCATTTAAAAACATTTAACATACGTTTTCCATGTATTTTTTCACGTAGAACACGATAGTGGTCTTGGTTTTGTCGTAGAACCTGAATGAAAAGCACTGTAAACGAAAAACCAGTTTTTGCAATGTTTATCCGCTCCTAGATTTTTTACGGTAGGTTCGATAAAAAAACCAATAGCGTTATCGTATTCTGCGTAAAAAATACACCAAAAACGTGTATCATGCGATTGAAAAAAAATTTTATAACCTTCAAAAAAAAAGGAAAAACTGAAAATTTGTTTAAAAATCGCAAATTTACGACCTTCTTTCAAGGTCAAAACATTTTTTTAACGTGTCCGGACTATTTTTCCTCTAATCCTCATCCCCTCACCTACTTGCCGTAAAAATTTCATCGCTCTAACTTGCTCCGATCCCGAGATCTACGATTTTGACACAAAATTTTGACAAGGCGCCAGCCCCATGAAGTTTAATGCGTATTTCCAATAAGAAACAAATTTGTTAATTTCACACAGAATCGTCGATATGAGTTGAGTCGAGTTGAAACTCAACATTTGTCTTTACAAATAGCCATGGAATACGAATAAAATATTATTTTTCAACTAAGGTAAGTGTGCCACTTATCGGAAGCTTAAGGGGAATTTCAGAATTTAAATGCTTGAAAAACTATGTTAAACATCTCTAAAATTTAATAAATGGGATTTATCGAATGAAGCGGACCTTTAGAAATGTAATTTACTTATTACTTACAACATTTCCCATTAGAATTCATATTGTAAGAAGTTTGAAGTTTTAAATACGAAAATGCACGGCTTATCGGCAAGTTAGAAGCCTGGCTGCTTCAGTTATCGGCACTTCAATGTGTGAGTGATCGGCAATAGCGTTTAAGCATTATTTAAAAGTAAAACTATTTTTTTTTGTTAATTCTAAGAATGATTGCAGGATATACATTCAATAGTATATATTTCATTCTATTATTTATTTAAATCCTATAAAATAAATATATATGCAGATAGATTTAAAAATTGCGAAAATTGCAATTTTCGAGAAAAACAAACTTTTAATTTCATTGTAAATATTCATAATTTTAGTTAAAAATAATTCATGGATTTTCAAAACTGCATTTAGTAAATTTTCTTTGAAGCCAAGGACTGTAGCACCTTATGCCGAATACAGAACCAAGTCAACATTTATGTATTCTCAATACGTTTTCCAACTTACCGATGTATCGCGCTAACTTTATTCAATTAAAAAATACTGCTTTATTATACCTTTCAAAATTCAGTATTCGGCAGTTGTGTCGATTATTATCGAAGCAACAAATGTACAGGTTCACCTGTCGTCAGATTTTCTACTTTTCTGAAATATTATGCAATATTTAACAAACTTTCGTACCTCTACATGTGACAAAAACATTTATTTATATAACAAGGATAGGCTCAACGTAATATTTTGTGTCTTTCACCGTCCATGAGACTTTTTCTGCTGACTGGTACTCTAGCCTAAAACTTAAAAATTTTACTCGATCGCAGCACTTTGCAAGAACGGCCACGAAAAATGTTCTTTTCCCTTAAAGTCACTCACTTTTTTCATCACAAAGCCAGTTGCATTCGATGCTACGATGTCCACACACATAAAAAATTACATTTCTGCTGAGAACGAAGAACACAACAGCTTGTTATATGTAAAATACTGCGCAATCTGCCGACAACCCATGCATTGACGAAGACTGGCACATTCACCTTATCACCACCATAAGATTGTATGATATGATCCCAAAAAATCCCCACAGGTAAAAATATTGGTTTTGCGAGTTTTGGCGCCAGTTATGACTTTTTTGCTCTTTTTTTCATGGCGAATTTTTACTAATACCCCAAATTCCACTTTATACTGATAATTAGATGTATGATGTACTGCTTAAACAATTTGTTACAGTTTTCAGCAGTTTCCTCTTAAAATAGAGATAGGAAGTGTTGGTTTTTTCAAAAGTGGTCTACTTTTTGTCCAATTTCCAGTTAGAGTGAGGTAATACTTGATTAATGTTAACAAACATCATTTTCTACACAAATTATTATTATTGTTCATGATATTCAATTTCAATAATGCTAGAAAGTTGCGATTTTTTCCGATTGTTTAAACTATTTGTCCCCTGTTCGCTTGGAGTAAGTTAATATTTAATTTTATTGAGCAAAAATAATTATTCAAAGTAATTATTATTGTCTATTACTATCTTCTTTGTTAATACGAGATAGTTGCGGTTTCTTCTGAAATTTCCAACCTTTTAACCACTTTTTACTTAATGAAGTAATAAGCGAAGCAAGTTAATAAACATAGTTGCTTAAACAATTCAGTAGTGTTTATAACTATCTTCCCTTATATCGGTGTTAAAAAGTTGCGGTTTTTTCTGAACTCGTAAACTTTTTGTCCACGTGTCACTTCGTTGGAACTATCTTCTCTTATGGTAATGTTTTGAATTACAGCCAGAAGCTTTTTGCGAGGCGTAAAAGAACAATTTCGAATTGTACTCATTGTATTTATCATTTATTTATAGCTAGAAGGACAAGGCAAAGTTAAGCATCTTCGAAGAAACTGAATTCTTCTAGCACTTATCTAAGAGAAGATAGTTATTAACGACAATGAATTGTTTGAACAACTATTATTGTTGACTTGGTTTTATTAGTACATCACTAAGTGAAAAGTGGGCGAAAAGTTGAACATTTAAAAAAAAGGAAGTGTCTACGCGTACCGAAAAAATCCAACTATACGTACCGAAATTTCTGTACAAATCCCCCTTTTTCCAGCTCCCCTTATTTGTACCGCAAAAATCCAGCTATTTAGACCAAAATTTCGGTACACGTAGCCACGGCCTAAAAACGCAACTGTCGAGTATTACAATAGATTCAGATTGTTATTAACAATGTAACATATTTGTTTTTCTCGTTAATTATTATAATCTCGATTTTTCGAATTACCTAGTTTTTTTTGCAATTTTGGAATATTTAAAATCGGCTTTCTTTAATTTAGAGGGTTGATTTGTGGTCAATCACAGATTCAGTTCTAGAGTTTTTTAATTAACACAAAATTTGGCATTTTTATACATCGAGAAAAGTTCATTTAGTTTTAGCTGTTAGTCTGTCTCATTTATAATCGTTCGTGAATAGAAAATCATTCATAAAGCCAATAATCAATGATTTTGCTATACTCTGTCAAGGAGATCGCTACCAAGTATACACGTTAGTACCATACCGTTCAGAGTTATGGACCTGAAACGAAAAATTGAATGATTATGCAATACAAAAAAGGAAACTCTAGATAAAACCTGAACTTTGTTATATATCCCCTGAATGACTACTTCTTTTAATTTTCAAACCCTTGATTTTAAACCAATTTTTAATTAGAAACTCCTCTGAGATAAAACTGTCCCTTGTACTGAAATATATGATTGAGTCCAATATTTCATACCCCATGTTGACTCATAAATTTTAAACATTTTTAAATTTCAATTCAAAATTTGTGAGATTCTCTGGAGCGGACTCAAAATTGACGATGACTTTCTCTAGTTGACCTATGCTTTGACATGTCGATATAGCTGTTATATACTGGTGTAACATTTTCTTAAAACCGGTGTTTCTCTCTCGATTTATATTAGCATTCTGAAACCTATCTAAGATTTTCGTGTTGTTTTATTCTGGCTTTTCTTTAGGAAATTTTTTGCAATGGAAGATTAATTAAAATAGATTGATTTTTCGGGCAAACTCAGTGCACTGTTTACTGGCCGTAAAATTCATTTATTTTTCCTACTCAAAACAACGTTTTAACTTCTCTTACAGATTTAAAAGATTTTTAAAAATTGTAAGACATTTATTTTTGACATTTTAGCTATTAACACACTTGGTCGGTTCAGTGTGAATCAAATTTAAAATATCATTCTGCTAGTTTTTTAAGCTCCATAGACGTTTTATTCTTGATTACTGAGCCCAGTAATTTTATTTCTGAGATGACATAATTTCACCATTCAGAAATTGATTTATCTCAGAAATTGTTAGACCATCTTGGATTGGTTTCATGGAACATACCCTGATTTATCTCTAATTTAAGGGATGGGTTTCTGAGCTACTGAATGGTTAATGGGTTGAAAAGAAACCGTCTCGTCTCATTTCAGGAAAATCAGAAAAGTTCATGGAACTTCTCCCGCCCAAGTTGAGTCAATTTAACTTAATTTTTTGAATGCAGAAATGCATTCTTAATCTTCACAACAATTATTTTCTTAATTCACTGATCATTTTATCTTTTTTTTTAACAGACTTTCACATAAACTTTTATAAAAGCCAGAATATACATACTGTAAAATAGATGTTGATAGCGACCCCGCAAGCGTCCGAGAAGTTCGTGTGATTCGCGGCACAGAAGACGTCCAGCCTTCAAGCTCGTCCAGCTTCGAGTGCATTTTCCGACGCTTAGCTTCGCTTTTCGTGCTTTCTGATTCGTCGGTCCCAATGATCCCCTCTTCGTTATTTGATTGCGCGCGCAATTTTCGATCTGTACAATTTGCATGTATTCGCATTTTCATAGCTTCTCGAATCTTCTGATTACTGTGACGTAATTTTGTGACGTTCCCATTCCAGTCGTTTCCCGCGCTATTGTAAATTATACTATGAGTTTCCTAAGGGCCTATAACCACCCGTTTCAACAATAATAATAATTGTTGAAAACAATAATACTAATTGTTGAAAACAATAATAATAATTGTTGAAAACAATAGTAATAATTGTTGAAAAGAATAATTGTTGAAAAGAATTATTGTTGCTCAATTTCATTAAATGCACAGCCACACAAAAAAAAATCTTTTTTTAGGTCTGGAGGTGAGACCATGTTGACTATATGTTTTTCGGTTCGCTAAATCCGAATCCAAAGTCCAAAAAAGCTCAGCACGCCAGTGTTCTGACATAACCTCATAAAACCTCATACGTTTTTTTTTCTTAAAGTCCGGAGGTCAGAACATGTTTATTATATGTTTCTGGGATCACTGAATCCGAATCCAAGGTCCAAAAAAACCCGCACATCAGGGTTCTGACATAACCTCATAAAACCTCATACATTTTTTTAGGTTTATTTATTTTTTTAATTTTTAATTTTATGTTAGAACCCTGACGTGCTGGGGCTTTTTTTACTTCGGATTCGGATTCAGCGACCCCAAAAACATATAACAAACATGGTTTGACCCCCGGACTCTAACCAAATTTGTATCAGGTTTTTTGAGATTATGTCAGAACCCTGACGTGCTGGGGTTTTTTGGACCTCGGATTCGGATTCAGCCACCCAAAAAACATATAGTCAACATGGTCTGACCTTCAGACCCGAAACAAGATTTTTTTGTGTGGCTGTGTTATTAAGTCATTCTAAGTGGAAAATAGACAAATAGTTAAAAATATCGCAAAAACCCGCAACTTTGTAACGTTAGGTAAAAACAGTATTCTCAGTAACTATAAAAAATCTTTTAATTAATTATTATTGTTAACATGAATTAATTGTTACTTCGCTCCGATTGAAAAGTGGACAAAGATTTCACACTCTCGGAAAAAACCGCAACTATCTACTATTAGTGCAGAACAAGATAGCTATAAACAATGATGAATTGTTTGAAAAATTATTATTCTTGATCAAATAAATTGAATATCAACTTACTCCAAGTGAAATGTGCACAAAAAGTTAAAAATTTGAGAAAAAAATCACGTCCTAACTGGCACCGAAAACTCGATAAACCCATCTTTGTAATTGGTGGGTTTCTTTTGGACCCTATCAAACATACTTATGGGGGTCATAGTTAAAAAGTAATACTTTGTTCGTATTACATGGCTATTTATAAAGATAAGTGTTGAATTTCAACTCGATTCAGCTAATGTTGACAATTCTCATTAAAATGTACAAAAACATCTTTTTTTCGTATGGGAAATACGTGGTAAACTTTATGGCGCTTGCGCCACCTCGAAATATCATGTTTTTCTCAAAAATAAAAAAAAGGTAGCTACTTTTTTGTGGATTCGAACAATTTTATGGGCGACGTGCATGGCAATTCGAAAAAAAATTCCAATGCTTTTCTGAACCATCCTAATGTTCCATGCATCCATAAAAATTCAAACTCAATAAATTACACATTTATTCGCGTCAGTCAAAGTTATATATTACACCCTCCCCAGCTAACACAGTTACCAGCTGGAGTAGTCACATGCGTGTAACAAGATTCAGAAAACCAGTCACTAGTGACTTCCCTGATAGTCACCCAGTGACAATATATTTCCCACTCAAAGCAGTAACATGTTACAAGCGAAGCAGGTAACATTATCCCGCCAGAGTAATCACATGCTTGTAACAAAGTGATGTTTGAAAAAATAACTTTCAATGACCGATTAACCTCAAAATATGCAGCGTTTCGGAATATAAAGTATTAATACTCGTACAAAAACGTCAGAATGGGACATAATTAAGTGATTATTCATTTCCGGGAAAGTGATATAATATTATAGACTTTCAAATTGATGAAATAACATATGAACACATTTTGTAAACAAAATAGCGAGATTTTTCAGCTGAACCTTTACGAAAACAAAGTGGTGTATGTCACTTCTAACCTCTAATATGTATTTGAGGCTAGAACCGTTAGAACCAACAGATAAATAAATGTAATTGAAAATTATATATTGAATTTAAAATAATAAAATAAAATATTTATCTTCTAATAGATTTTTATATATAAAGTATTATTATTATTATGTTGAAATTAGAAAGCTGCCATCAAAAGTTTTCTATAATAGATATATACATATCTATATAAAATACGTATTTTATCCATAACAAATGCACCAATAACAAGCTTTTTAAGAATAATTGAGAAAAATTACAAAAAAAAAAAGTTTTTCAAGATTTCTAGGGAAATTAAAGATTATTTTTTATTTTGAAAAATTAATTTTATGAAAATATTTCGAAAGATTATTAAAGATTTCGAAAATTGTCAAAAAACAATCTGAAAGATTTCAAGGAAATTTGGTTAAAAAAATATTTAGATGTTTTGAAAAAATTTTAAACAAAATGTAGATTTTTAAAGATTTTGAAATAAAATGTTAAAGTTTTTTTTTTAATTTGGAAAGGTTTTAAGATAATACAGATTTTTCTTGATAATCCCCCGAAAACATTTTTTAATTGGAAACATAATTCTAAGTGAATAATTTAAAATATTTCAAAACAAAAACAAATTTTTATGTATAAATAAAAATTTAACAGTAATTAAATCAATAATTGACAATTATTTGAAACTGCTTAGAATATGATGTAATTTCTAATTTAAACTCGAACTTAAAAAGTTTTCAGTTTGAAAACAAAATTCGCAAATTTATTGATTCATTCTTTAATTGACAACATTAAAAATTATAATATGGATTCATATTTTTTAACTGAATCTTTGAACTTTACAATTTATAAAAGTTTAAAAAAGAAGTTATTTTGCAGTATAAATGCATTCAATTAAAATTTTGTTGATTAAAGGTTGTTAATAGCTTTCATTTTACACGTTTAAATTATTGAGCTTTTGGAGAAAATTTTTTTCTTACAATTTGGAAAGTTTATAGTTACATAGTTTTTAAATTTTATTGACTGTTCAACAGATACCGAGGAAACAAGTATTTTCAGTTTGTTTTTTAAGTTATATAAACATAATTTTCCTAAGATTCTTGAGAAAGTTCAAAAAGATTTTTGAAGATTTCAGATGTATTGAAAAAAAAATCTAGAAAATTTGAATCAAATTTTTTTTTTTATCACAGGATTTAAAAAAATATTAGAAAAAACTCGAGTTCGCTTATAAGATATTTTGGACATTGAGATGTTCAGAAGAAATTTAAAAATATTTCACAAATTTTCAGAAATTTTTTCAAATTTTAAAATATTTCTAATCTCTTCGAAACTTCTAAAATTCCTGATTATATTTTAAACAGACTCAAATTTTTCTCAAAATTTAAAAAAAGCATTCCGAATTTAAAAAATGCCTTAAAACCTCACAGATTTTTTCCACATTTTTAGAAACCTTTTGAAATATGTTGACATTTTCTTTAAAAACTAATTTTTAAAATTAATCTTTTAAAATTATTCTGAAGTCTTTTCAAAACTTGTGCAACTTCTAAATATCTTTTAATATGATTCTAATTTTTTTTTAATTTTGCAAAACTGAAAAAATTGCCTTAAAATCTTCCAGATGCTATGTTGACAATTTTGGCAATCTTTCAAAATGTTTTAAAATCTTTTTAAATATTCTCTGAGAATTAATTTAAAAAAATAAAAATCATTTGAAATTCTGCTCCGGACAGATTTTTTCATGCTTGATTTCATTTATTTTCTATCAAAAATAGACCATTTTACCTAACTATCGGAAGTTTACTTGCGCATGTGCGGCTGCCATGGGCTACCCGCGTAGTATGAAAGTTGCGCTCATATTGTGTAAAAATGTATAATTGTACCTTTTGTCGGAGTGAAATTAAATGAAGATGATGTTCCGGATGCGAAATTGGGTAATTGTGAAATAGAAAAACATAGTGTTGCTCAATTGAGACGGTGGTAAAGTTGCCGGAAACAACCTAACAATGGTAAAAAAGCTGAACTTGTGAACAGGTTTGTAGGTTATGAGTTTCTCATATTGTTAAATTTTAATCATATTATTGTGATTGCAACAAATATTGAAGTTGAAAGACAGGATTTAAGTATCATAATTATTTTAAAATAAAATTGGTAGTGTTTTGGGAAGAAAATGGTAAAAAATAGTTATTGTATAGTGTGTTGTTTCAAGGCCGAAATTTTCGGATACAATTTAATAAATAATATAATAAACAATATATTCACTACGTTTCTTACGATAGATTTTGAAACTTTTTCCCACAATTTTGATAGGATTTGGAAATTCCTCACTGGGTGCAGTTTCTCCAGCAAAATGTAAAGAACAAATGTAATGTCTGTGAGTAACTTTATATCAACAAAGTTGAACTTGGCATCTGTACGACCGCATACTCCGAATCAAGTTTTACATTTTAAGCACAAGCCGTACATACAACACATACACGCTCCCTTACTTCCTTTTTCATTGACATTTGTTTTCACTTTGAAATTTTGTTGTGGTTATTTGTCACATTAATTTAAAAATTAAATAAAACTGTTTACACTGTGTTAAACGAGCAAAATTGATCGCAACAACTGGGTACAACAGAAAATAGATTGCACATGCGCAGTATAATTCCCGATAGGTAAAATGGTCTATTGTCGAATGATAAATAGACTAATGAAATGAATAAAGATTGTAATAAGCTACATCTGTAGTGATTTTCTTACTTTCGGTGATTATGTTTGTTCTGTTTAAGGGCATGTACCATACTGTCACGTGACCTATTCTTTTAAACGAACTTACTCATAAACTAATAAGTCGAATGGATTTTCTATACCAGGCACACTTTCGTCTTTCTTGCCTTTATGTCTGTCTGGTATGGAAAATTCATTCGACTTATTAGTTTATGAGTAAGTTCGTTTAAAAGAATAGGTCACGTGACA
>CAKNWT010252148.1:0-15652 GCA_932066315.1 Andricus coriarius | reverse complement strand
TAAAGGGACGAGTTTTTAATTTCAACAGCCTTTCACAGAAATCATAATTTTTCAACATGTGAATCAGTTCCATCATCATTCTTCATCGACACAAAGTCTTTCACCCCTGGCATCATTAGACTTATGTCATCGCGTTAATAAAACTTTTTCACTAGAGTTTTAGTTTCAGGAGTCAATGCTCTTCCTCTTTTTGGATTCGGAAGCGTAAGAATTCCATGCTCTGAAACTAATTTTTTGACATTTCTTGCTTTTCGCTCTGATGTATTGAGCACTTGCATCAGTTTTCTTCGTCCCAAGATTTTGGTGCAAGCGAGAAATGTTCAAATTGTTCTTGAACATCTTTAGGGGCATGGAATTTTTCGATGATTTGACCAAGTACTTCAACACCAGCTTTATGATATTTTTTGTCACACTGCAGATTGATGCCTAAGATATCTAAATCTTTTTCGCTGTCATATAGCTACTCTTCATCATCGTCAGATATCATTTCATGATCATCAGTATCTACCTTATCTCTACCGGAAGGTTCTGCAATATCACCAGAGTTCAAGGATGATATTCCCGCTGAGTTGTTGAGTTGGTATCTACATGAAATGCAAATTTTAGCTTCTTCTGGTAGTGCAGGGAATTTCAAACGGAAGTCGTGGGCGAAACCACGGAGTTTAAGATTAGTTGCTTTATGACTCACTTTTTGAAAAAAAAACAGTTTTTTTATTAGCATAAAATATTACATAATTTCAAAAACTGGCACTAAAGCGTTGCAAAAAGATTCTCGGCGTGAGCGCACTAGGGGAGATCGCGCGCCAGCCGCTCTATTATGGCATTTTGTTTACGTATCGTTCTATTACTCGAATAAAAATAAATTTGCCACTCTGAAAATTGGGGACCTTATAGGAAAAAATCTCAGCTTTCTTTTAAAACTATTTTGAAGAAAAAAAAAAGTGTCGAAATTTGAAAAAAAGTCAAATTTTGACTTTTTTTCAAAATCGTTACGACCAACAAAAAGTTTGTGAAAAAATCTATAAAAAACATTTGTAGTGAAATTTTGTTTAAAGCAATAGGAAAAAAGTTATAAGTGTTTGAAAGTAAAGCCTTTCTTAAAAAACAAAAAATTATACCCCCTCCACTTTGATAAATAATGATCAGAATTAATTAATTTTTGGTGTGAGGAGTACTATCTAATAGGACTACAATTATGCCAATTTTTAGCCTGATCGGACAAATTTCATTTTCGAGGTCGAACCGACCAATCTGTCATAGTTTATCCGATCGTCGGCCCAAAGTTGGGCCGACAGTCGGCTTTTCGCCCACCGCCGACGTCGGTTGCCAACGTCGGTGAGACCATGGCAGCTTGAAAACACCTTTCTCGGTCCAACTCTGGTTACCGTAGATCGGTTACGAAAGTAGGGCCGACTTTGGCCCGATGGTCAATCTCTGGCATCCGACCGAATTTCCCGCCTGGGCAAGAATAAAAGAAAATTTCTAAAACCAATAATAAATTGTTTAAATAATTTATATAAACATCTATTTATGAATAAAAAGTAGCATTATTAATCATTTGAATTTTTAAAACACCACAAAAAAAAATCAATTAACAACACCACAAATTTAAAACACCACAAAAAAAATGAATTAACTTCACAAAAATGTATAATTTTCTAATGGGAAATCCGTGTTAAACTTCATGATTTGACATGGAATTGCTTATTTCACAAATTGCCCGGCCATGGTAACTAATGTCGCACCTAACTCACGTAATGAATATATATTATTCCAAGGACAATTGAGATAAATTCAAATTTAAGAGACGTACGTACAGGTATAAATTTGGTCTACCCTATTCTTGCACTGATTCAAGACATTTTTTTAAAATGCGAAAATCTTTGAAAAATGGCACTTTTGAAATAAAAAAAAAATCAACTTTGTTGTTGAATAAAAACTGGTTAAAATATTTTTAAAAAATCGGCTGTCATGAAAATTAAAAAATTTTATAAGCCTCTACTTGAAAAGAAACGTCGAAATCTGATGAAAATTATAAGTTAATAATTGATGATACTCTTCAAGATTTTTCAACGAGGCAAAGTTTTTTCCAAATACTCCTGCAAAACAAAGTGTAAAACCAATAAGTGTTTGTGTGTAAAAAACAAAGTGCAGTGGCAAGCAAAATGACATTCCAGTATTGAGTATGCCATGTTTTTAATGAATTAGGAGTAAACGTGATATAAACAATTATAATCAAAATCAAGAATATGTACTTTACCTATCTCGTGCCGGGCATTATATATAATGCCTAGGGATTATATAAAGTACCTAGGCAATGTATATAATATGCATTCGATTACATACCTTGCCTGAAATAGCCAGGCATTATATATAATGCCTCGGGATTATATATAATGCCTGGATTATATACTTTGCCTGTAACATATGCATATACTAAATTTAGTATGCACTTGCAATGAAATTTAGTCTACGCGTATGCTATATTCAGTATACATGCATAGGTAATTCAGTACACGAATATACTAAATTTGGTATAAGCGTTCCGTTTCGCGTGGGTTCTGTCTTTATCATCTGTAAACATGATCAGATGAAAAATGACATTAAAGAACCAAGTTTTAATTTTCAAATAATGATATAGTCAAGCTACATTTATGTTAATAAATTGCACATACCTTTTGAAGAGAAGACTTCGCAGACCCTGGCCGAAAGAAGCCGAACCTTCTAGCATTACAAAGAACTCAAATAAGTGCCACCGGCCACGTTGGCCGACTCGCGTAAGTCAAAACGCGCTTGCGCAGCTGAATATAGTAAACACGCATATGAATTTTAGTATACAGAAACTATGAAATTCATATAAGTTAAAGGAGCATACTGTACACTTCATAAATTTAGTATACATATAAATTCATAAAAGAAATTTAGTATACGTTAGTATACTAAAATTACAAAGTGTAATGAATTTAGTAAACACATAGGAAAATTAATATGTCCGTGTATACTAAAGTTACAAACATTTCCAACCGTGTAAATGAAAAATACGAGAAGGTAAGTGCAAACTGAATTACAAAAACCTTTTTTAACAATACATATAGTTTAATTTTTATTTGATCTTATCATGTACGCAATATTACCTAATATTCTACATCAGGAACAAGGGAGGAAATGGTTTGTAGGTGTTCTGTGAATAAGTAACATTATTCTTTAATTTCATTTGTGAACAATTCATTGGAAACCAATTCAAAAAGGTAAAAGGTAATTTAAAATTACATTTCACGTTCGGGTAAAATAAGCATTGTAGAAAAATGTATAAAACCGTGGAGATTTGTTAATTTGTTAATCTTAACTAATTTTGAAAGAGAATTTGCTTAATACTAGTTATTTATAGTTTTCTGTTTTTTTCATTTGTAGATAAGAGTTGCAATTCTTATTTAATTCTAATGTTGTAGGAGTTATTTTATTCCTTGCAAGATTCTCTAGAAGTCTCTTTGGTACATTTTTTACGATTTATTTAGGGCTTATAAAATTTGTTTAATTAAAATGTACCAATTAGATTTCTAGAGAATCTCTCAAAAAGTAAAATGCGCCCTATAATATTGGGATTGAATAAGAATTGCAAATTGCACCTTCAGTACTAAAATGATCTCAAATTAAAAAATGAGGAGTTTCAAAAATAATACCTTTCTCAATTGGTTTCCAATAAATTATTCACAAATGTAGTTGAAAATAATGTTACTTATTCACAGAACACCTACAACCAATTTCTTCCCTTGTTGCTGATATATAATATCAGGTAATATTGCGTACATGATAAGATGAATTAAAAATTAATCTATGCATTGTTGAAAATGCGTTTGTAATTCAGTTTGCACTTACCTTCTCGTATTCTTCATCTAGTCATTTCTGCATCAATTATTCGCAAATGTTCGCGAACTGTTTTTTAGGGACATGTTACCGGCTGACCACATTAGTTGCATTTTCATTATGCATTTCTAAACAAAGACCTCATTTGACTTTCGGGCCTAATGTATTTGGTATCGTGGGAAGTGTTTTACAACGCCATCTTCACCTTACTTACCAGCCAGACTAAATACATCTAGATGGGAAACAACTACTTTGAAACTGGACTGAAGTCTGGTAGGACAAATGAAATTTCTCTGACATGGAAATTATGCCGCATGCCAATTCGGATACCTCGACATTAGGTATAGGGTAGATAGGTATATATGTGTAAGGCATAGATATTTTAGATTGATCTAGAATTCTCAGGTTCTTTATTTAAATAACACGTTCATTCCGCATCACTGCTCTGAACCAGGTTGCTGATCAATCTCTCTAGCGATCACCCCACGTGGAGAGGTTCACGGAATTGTCATGTGTGGCTCCCCACTTGGGCCCATTAGTGTCCAAGATCTTTGTTTTATGCGTCATTCACTCTACTCACATTCTTTTTATAAACTATTTGTCGCCAAACTTTTCTGTCCTGGCATACTACAGTAACTTCCTTCACGTCCATGCATTTTTGCATGCAAGCTCTCGTGTTTCTATGGCTTCTTATGTCTCTTCGGATTAATGTCTCATTCACAGATTCTACCCATTCTTTTAGCGGTCTACCTCTGGGCATTATGCCATTTACTTTACCTTTATACACCTGTTTAGTCAGTCGTTCATCTTTCATTCTTGTAAGATGTCCGAACCATCTTAACTGATTTCATTCCCATATATCAACTAGTGTCTCTCTTGTACCACATTCTTTGAGGATTGTCTCATTTCGGACTTTGTCCATCGGTGTTTTCCCGCATATTGTGCTCAGAGGTTTCATGCCAATCGCGTTAATTTTATTCTTGTCCTTTTCTTGACATGTCCATGTCTCGCTACCGTATAGTACAGCCGGTACAATTGCAGTTTTATATACAGTCATTTTAGTTTCTTTTGATTTGTTTTTATCTCTGAGAATGGACCCTGCACTACCGGTAGCCTTCTTACCCTCATTAATGCACCTATATAACTCCCCATCTATTTTTCCGTCGCTAGTGAATAAGCTACCTAGATATACGTATTTGTCAATTTGCTCTAACCTCTCATCATTTAGGATAATGCTGCACATTGTTTTTTCACCTTTTCCTTCAAAAACCATAATTTTTGTTTTATTTACGTTAATTTTAAGGCCCATATTCTTCATGCTTGTATTCAGTTTGCTCAACATTCTTTGCAAGTCCTGGATTGATTTTGCCATCACAATCTTGTCATCTGCAAAAGCCAATCCACGCACCTTTACTGTTTCGAAATCTACACCTTCTTCGTCGAAGAGGGCCATCCTTAGACACTTATCCATAAATATTATGAATAGCCATGGGGACATACCGCATCCTTGTTTCACGCCTTGCACAATATCGAACCAGTCACTCAGTTCCCCATTAACCCTTACACTCGCTTTACTGCCTGCATATATTGTTTGTATTGCTTGTAGGAGCCATCCATAAACTCCGTACGCTTTAAGGGCATGTACCAGACTGCCACGTGACCTATTCTTTTTAACGAACTTACTCATAAACTGATAAGTCGAATGGATTTTCTATACCAGGCGCACTTTCGTCTTTCTTGCCCTTATGTCTGTCTGGTATGGAAAATTCATTCGACTTATTAGTTTATGAGTAAGTTCGTTTAAAAGAATAGGTCACGTGACAGTCTGGTACATGCCCTTAAGGACTTCCCAAAGTTTATTTCTATTTACCTTTTCAAATGCTTTTTCTAGGTCAACAAATGCACAGAAAACTTTCTTTCCTACTCTCAAGCTTTTTTCTGTGATCTGTCTTGACAAATGATAATTCGGATAAATTTAATATATGACAAATAGAAATTCGTCCAAATAAATATAAGATT
This sequence comes from Andricus coriarius, assembly GCA_932066315.1. Taxonomy (NCBI): domain Eukaryota; kingdom Metazoa; phylum Arthropoda; class Insecta; order Hymenoptera; family Cynipidae; genus Andricus; species Andricus coriarius. The sequence goes on along the minus strand of CAKNWT010252148.1, from coordinate 9,769 downwards.
ATGTGGAAATTAGGAAAAATGACAATCATTTCGAATACAAATTAGGAAAACAGAAATTAGCTTCAATTTAAATTAAACTACCGTCGGAAATGGTGCGCACGACTATTGTGAGCGCTATTAAACATCACTGCTGACTTCGAACCACGATATTTCGATGAACAAAAGAGATAGGGGATTTTTTTTAAATCCTTATAATTATACGACATCGAGCCTGAAATCTTATCTTTAATTTGAGCCAAGAAAACCTAAAAAATCTCCAGGGGTACCCGAGATATGATTAAAAATTTTCAATCGTATATGAGCTAAATTACTCACAATTTACACAATTACCGTACAATTGAGCTCAGATACGATTGAACATTGTTAATTATATCTCGGGTACCCATGGAGATTTTTTAGGTTTTCTTGGCTTAAATTGAAGATAATATTTCAGGCTCGATGTGGTTCGAAGTCAGCAGTGATTTTTAATAGCGCTCACAAGAGTCGTGCGCACAATTTCCGACGGTGTCCCCGCGAACCGAGAAAAAAATTGCGACTCGTACCCGAACGAAGAAAAAGCGTGTAAAAACTCGTACAGAAATACCAGTTGGCGTGAAAATCGTCCTGAACAGTACGATGCGCTTTTAGCTCGAAGAGCAACTGAAAAAACTACTGCCGATTTTTTGGGAATCCGCAACCACCGAGCGACTCTTAGCGCGTTCCAACGATTGAGAGGACAGCTCGAGCTCTGTGACTGGTCGCCCGCTCCTCTAATCCGTTGGAATTCGGTGAAAATTTGCTCTTCTTCGGTTTGCAAGAATTTTATGTTCCTGAGACAGTCACGGCTTAAGCTAAATATCAAATATTTAATAATTTCATTTCTATTGAATTTCCTGTAGACCGAATGGATTTCAAATCAGGCAAGTCCAACAATTGAAGCCGCAGAATCTCTCGAGGACAAAATATGTTGTTTTTTTAGAGGGAATTAGGTGATGCGTATTTTAGCGATTTATGAAAAAAAAAATTTACGAAGTTACACGTATTTCAATTTTTTTGCTCGTGATTTTCAAAAAAATCACAATTTTTTCTTTAAACTTATTTAACTTTTGTTATAATTGAGATATTTAATATTTGTTTTGAGATGATGTGAGCGGGCTAAATAACATTTGTGGCCAGGAGAATATTTTTTCATGAAATCCAACTTGCACGTTTTTTTGCAAACAACAACAGATACGAATAAATGTTAAATAAATATTTTGCACATTTAAAAAAGTTCTACAAAAAGTTCTTCTACTCATTTATGATATCTTGCACCATTCCCGCGAAAAATAAAAAAAATCGATTTTCATGAAGAAAACAATTCTCTTGGCCACAAAACTGGTTTACCCCAAATAAAACTTATAGAATATCTTTTTTATATAAATAAAACTTTAAAAAAAATATTTTTACAGAATAAAAAAGGTTGCGGTTGCCCCCTATCACAGAAAGTACCCATATGTTTCTAGCCCTTAAACTTGTGTTTTCAAATCTTATATATAAATGAACAATTGAAATTCGAAAATGTCTTTATTAATTTTTCCTATCATTCTGTGATAGTTTAATGTGTCTATGCAAATTTAGATTCAGAATAATAGTTGAAACTCGAAGAATAAATTTGAATTCCAAACGAAAAGTGTGTTCTGATTTTGAAACTGTGCACAGAAAAGCAATTTATAATATAGTTAATAACAGATTTCTTCAGTTAAAAGAATTGGCTGCTCTGATGCAACTGCACTTTCTTAAAGAAATATTGAATTCTTTTATTTTTCTCGGAAATGGTACAAGATATCATAAATGAGTGAAGGAAATTTTTTAACTCTGCCCATGATTTTCTTCTCATTTTTTCGTACCTGTTGTTCTTTGCAAGAGTGGGTTTTTTGAGAAAATCGACTTTTAATATTTTCAGAAAACCCGCCGCCACCTTGTTAATTTTGAGCATTTTCTAAATTTTCTCTCAATTATTTTAAAAGATATATAAGTTTGAAGAAAAATTTGGATATTCCTCTAAAAAACAACATATTTCTTCCCCGAGAGATTCTGCGACTTCAAGTGTAGAACCTGCATGAATTGAAATGGATTCGGTCTACAGATTTCTAATTTCTCAACAATTTTAAAAAGGCAATAATTTAAAGCAAATTCGTACGAGCAACCGAAAAGTTAAAATCAATTATTATATAAAAAAGGTTTAAACTAAATTCGCTGCAATCATGCACGCAGAAAAAAGAACTTTATATTTTACTGAAAACCAAGTTAAATCTACCGATCATCCAAGTACGTATATGAACAATACGGCAGTTCAGGAAATGTTACAATTATAGGCAACTGAATATGACTATCATTTCTGGTTACCAGTGCCAATTCTCAAGTGGTGCTGACCTGCGGATCAGTAGATTTTACCGATCCCTCGCTATTCCGCACTGCTCCTCGAAGCTCAAATTACGAATTATCATGTGACTTTGACGGATAATACAAACAGATCTAACATACGTTAACGATATAGACTATAGTTTAGACGGCATTATAAATTGTAAAGAAATATTGCTAAAAAATAATGAATAAATAAACACACGGTTAATTCATAGATGTATGTTCGGATATACTTATAATTAATCGATACTTGTAAGTCACATCGCTTATAATACAATTAAAATTTCGCACGCAACGGGGGGGATTCGAACGCATAAACCTAACCAAGCAAGTCGACTATCTTAACCACTACACTATGATACGAGTTGCGATCTGTAAAATAATCCCGAAATGCATTTGTAACTGAGGTGGTGACCTCGGTAACGACTTCTGAATACGCGGCCATGCCATCCCGCGCACAAGAAAAAAGCTCTCGCATTTACCTCATATCCATACAAGTCAGCGGAAACAGTCGCGGAACACAAACACGTCCTGCTCCAATAAACTCGTCTTGCTCCAATAAAAACTCTCAACTGTACACGATCTGTGAACAAGATGTGCCTTCCATAATCGTGTTATTTATTACAAAACCCCTTCATTGCTAATTGGGAGTTTGGAGTAGTGTCACGACTGTCACAGAAACGTCAAAAATAAATGTTTTTCAGGTGCTGCCATGAGGTAATGCAATCCATGCATTGCTGATGGCGTCATGAATTCATCCTGTGGTCCGCGCTGACCGGATCGGTAGCATGTACCGATCCTTCTGTAATGTTCACAGCACCACTATTGTAATCTTGGTTTAGTGAATTTCACATATTTTACAGTATTTGATACCAGGAAATAGAGGTTTGATTTACTAAAGGATTACCGTTAAATTCACCTTAACTTCACTGTGACATTTACGAAATGCTAAGTGATTTTGACATTTTCACGCCCTCATTAAGAGCAGCTTTTACTGTTTCAGTTACAAAAAACACGTTAAATTTCTAAATAAGAAAATATAACATTTCTTTTTTCTGCGTGTGGGCTTGAGATTCCAACCTTCCAATTTCAGAGGAAAATTTGGTCGACTCTTTCTCGGAAAAACGGAAAATTTTAATCTCAAACCACGCTTGAGGAGCAAGAACAATGGTCGTTAAAAGTGAAACATATCAAAATAAAACTTATGATATTGAACAACTTAACTTTCCCTTTGCAGAAGTATCAATCCACATAACAGCCCTTACGCCTCCATTCGTTGAATATTATACATGCAGAAAAAAGAAATGTTATATTTACTTATCAAGAAATGTAACGTGTTTCTTGTAACCGTAACAGTAAAAACTGCTCTTAATGAGGGTATGAAAATGTCAAAATCACTTAGCATTTCGTAAATGTCACAGTGAAGTAAAGGTGAATTAAAAGGTAATCCTTTAGTAAATTACACCTCTATTTCCTAGTATTAAACACTGTAAGATATGTGAAATTCACTGAACCGAGTTTGCAATAGTGGTGCAGTGAACATTACAGAAGGATCGGTACATGCTACCGATCCGATCCGAGCGGACCACCGGATGAATTCATGACGCCATCATCAATGGATGGATTGCATTACCTCATGGCATCACCTAAAAAACATTTATTTTTTACATTTCTGTAACAGTCGTCACATTACTCCATATTCCCACTTAGAAATGAAGGGGTTTTATAATAAATAAGACTATTTTGGAAGGCACATCTTATTCACAGATCGTGTACAGTTGAGAGTTTTATTGGAGCAAGACGAGTTTATGTTCCGCGACTGTTTCGGCTGACTTGTATGGATATTAGATAAATGCGAGAGCTTTTTTCTTGTGCGCGGGATGGCATGGACGCGTATTCAGAAGTCGTTACCGAGGTCACCACCTCAGTTAAAAATGCATTTCGGGATTATTTTACAGATCGTAACTTGTTTAATAGCGTAGTGGTTAAGATAGTCGAATTGCGTGGTTAGGCTTATGCGTTCGAATCCCCCCGTTGCGTGCAAAATTTCAATTGCATTATAAGCATTGAGACCTTACAAATACCGATTAATTATAAGTATATCCGAACATATATCTATGAATTAACCGTGTACTGATTTATTAATTCTTTTTTAGCAATATTTTTTTACAATTCATAGTGCCGTCTAAAGACTCTAAAGTCTAAACTATAGTTTATACCATTAGCATAAGTTAGCTCTGCAGTCTACAGTGGGACTCCGATACCGTGTCGAAAGTCGAAAATCGAACGTACCTCTTTTTATAGCATGTGGAGATAGAAAGGAGGTTCGTTCGATTTTTGACTTCGAAACAGCATCGCAGTCCCACTGCTGCTAATAATATCCGTCAAAGTGGCATGATAATTCGTAATTGCAGCGTCGAGGAACAGTGCAGAATAGCGACTGGATCGATAAAATCTACCGATCCGCAGGTCAGCACCACTTGAGAATTGGCAATAGTAACCAGAAATGATAGTCATATTCAGTTGTATATACTCGTAACATTTACTGAACTGCCGTGTTGTCCATATACGTACTTGAAAGATCAGTAGATTTAACTTTGTTTTCAGTCAAATATAGGGTTCTTTTTCCGCGTGTACCTTCAGCTCTGCTGTCCTGACGAAGAAACTGTACAACTGCATTCGAAACAAACCGCGATATTCAATAAAATGCGTTTGCACCTGTAACATTTAACGTATGAATTCCAATTATTTATATGAAAAACTGTATATATGCTAGATATTAATGCACAAAGACGCCGAGAATCCTTACTAATAAATACATCTGCGCAGATGTGCTGCGGAATACAGGAATCAGCCTTCAAGATAAAAAATAAAATTATGATATTATCTAAACGAGTAATAATGTATTAATTATATTTCTATAATTATTATAGATAATTAATAATAATTATATTATTAATCAAGTAGAATTATTTTGCATAACATATAAAAAATGCAGATGTGCTATTGAAAAGAAGTATCGGTGGCTCAAAGCTACCCTCGAAACTGGGTGAAGAAACTTAACATGTACTTGCGCTATTCGATTTCAGGAAATCGGACTGCAGAAAGACCGACGATCCTCATGAGCAAAACACATCTCCGCATATGTGTTTTTTTTATCAGGATCTGAGGGCTCAGTACTATCCCAAATCCTGGAATTCGTGTAGATATGCTACAATGTTTGCAGATGTATTGTTTCTTCATCAGGAATTCTCGAAAATCGGTGTAGATATGCTAATTGAGACTTAATTATATCGAGATTTAATTACAATTTTTCATAATGATTAGCATACTACATTCGTCTTTTCATTACGAATTCAACCATATAAAGAACTCATTTTGGTTAAAAATGCAGTTGTACAGTTTCTTCATCAGGACGGCAGAGCTTTCCCTTTAATATTAATTACCGCCATAACAACTGTTCCACACGTCAGAGTCGTCAACAGATCTAGTTTAGAGTCCGTTAAAGGTGACTGGTATGAATAATTTAAGTTTATAAATTTTTTTAGCCTTTTCTAGTTGAAGAAAGCTGCTGAGTTGGGGTTCATTAAACCCGTGTGGAAAAATGTCCTGGCAGTCTCGCTATATCTAGACTGTCTAGTCTAGAAGGTCTGGTCTGTCCCAGAACTAGCGATGATCAGCGAGCCAAGAACGAAGAGAGATTTAAGTTCAATCACCCAATTTTTTTGACATATTTCAAAAAAGTTACAGGGTGCGTAAAATGATAGAAAATAAAAAATTCACGCTATTAAAGCAAACATTTTTTTCTTATCACATTAACAGACTGGTATGGTCCAGGTGTGTTGCTGGTCAGCTAGCCAAGATCAACAATTGTAAGTTTGGTTTGGAAGGTCCGGCCTGGCCCAGATCTGGCGCTGAACAGCGAGCCAAAAACAAAAAAATCTTAAGTTCGATCAGCAGATTTTTTTTGACATATTTCGAAAAAGTTACAGGGTGTCTAAAATTATAGAAAATAAGAAATTCACTCTATCAAAACAAGACTTTTTTTTATCGCCTTGACTGATGTGATTAATTTTAACATAGGTGTATACGGATCCGGCATATTTTGCCAGATTTTAAATTTCTCTTCGAGCATATTTTGCCGGATATTAACTTTCACTTCCGGCATATTTTTAATAACGTCATAATTTTTTCGTAAATTATCATAAATTTAATCAATCTCCACAAATTTCCACAAATTTTATAAATTTCCTCAATAATGATAAATTTCCATAAATTTGAGAAATTATGGTAATTCATCAAACTTTCCATACATTTTTAAAATTATGGTAATTGATGGAAATATATGCTAATTGCAGGCAATTTTAGAAATTCATGGTAATATATTGGTAACTTTTGATAATATTGATAACAGTATTGTTGGACGCATAAAGTGTGGTCCAAATTTTGGGTTCAATGACTTTCAATTTCTATAGCTTCTTAAGGTTTGTTGGCTTTTTAGCTATCTAGCTGATCATTCGTCCATATTGGAAACGAAACTCAAACTTTCAGCAACGGTGATTGGCCACAGAAATAATGTTGGTCAAACTACTACTCTTTTTTAACGTCTCATGAGAGGTTAGAAAGCACCCCTATAACTGGTTACAGAAATAATGTTTGTCAAACCCCTACTACCCCTTTCCAGCGTCTCGTGGGGCGGGAGGGTACCCCTGTGACTAGTCACATAAATAGAGAGTTTGGGTAAATTTGCCGTAATTTCCAGGTGGTTTTGGAGGAAGTGCATACAGATATATACAGATGAAACATGACCTCCACCTGTCATCAAGATCTCCCTTTAATTTTTTACTATCCGACATATTGTTCCAAACATACATTTTTTAACTCGTTGCGATTGATCTAGAATCTTTCAAAATTCACAATAAATCGTTTGGAATTCATAATAAATTCTTTGGAATTCCATTTAGTACACGATAAAATATGTGGGAAGAGAAAATTAAAATCCGGCAAAATATGCCGGAAGAGAAAATTTTAATCCGGCATAATTTGCTGGAACAGAATACTCTACCTAATTTTAATTAAAAAAGTAGTTGGCCTTTTCTAGTTGAAGGCAGCGTGATGGGGTTAGTTAAACGTGCCAGGCGTGGTCTTTTGAGGTTTTCGATTAATATTGTGGGCTTCGAGTGAATATAATATTCCATCAAAGTTGACTAATTTGATGATGTTTAATTGAGAAATATTTTTGCCCTTTGGAGTTGAAGGCGGCTGATATTGGGTTCGTTAAATCTGCGAAGGGTGGTTTTTTGGCTTGTTAGCTATTATTTCGTGGTTGCAAACATAGTTTATAGTCCGTCAAAGGTATCTGGTGTGATTAATTAAATTTTTTTAGTTTTTTGGCCTTTCGTAGTCGAAGGGAGCTATGAAGGGGTCAGTTAAACGTGCTAGATGTGGTTTTATAGGGTTCTTGATTATAACTGTGGTGATCTGAATTTAATTTAGGGACTTCTGAACGTGAACGGTTGGAACTATATTTAATTGAAAATTTGTTTGGATTTGGTTGCAGAAATTTGCACACATTGAGACGAACAGTTTGAATTTAAAAAAAAGTGATTTTTAACTATCGTCGGGTTGGTGAATTATTTCGTTGGACCGGTCAGTGATTTTTTGAAAAATCAGGTTCTTCCGGCGTTGCGCGAATTCTATTTTTGGTTGTACAAATTTGTACAAATTCCACACATAATATTAGGGAGAAAAAGAATCTGATTTTCATGGGTGATCGGGCCCGCGAAATGGTCCTCTTGTTGCTTATATGCTTTATTTTTCGAAATTAATTAAACCTGTTTAAATAATTGGTAAAATAATATTTTTGGTTATGTTCGTCTACATGTACCTAGGACATATTTATCCTTATAATTATAGCAGATAAAAAACTGTTTTTATTTAACTACAAGGTATGGATGGCTTATGTGTACGCTTGGGATGGTCAGCATCGGAAATTTAACAATGATGGCAGTAGAAAGGTGGATGCTTATTACGAGGTCAGGGAAAGCATTAACAATCAGGTAAGATCTACAATTAATTCTAAATACCGCAAGGATTAGACAGTAATTAGAAGTTTAACACTTTTTAGTCAGTAATGAATACAAAAATCTGCCTAGGGCGCCCACCTATTGGATATCGCGCTTCGCGCTCGATTAGGTATTCAGCTCGCTATTGTTATGACCTGCTTCTGGTTTAATTATGTCCGTTTCACATAAAAAGAAAAACTCATTTTCTTAAGGTTCTATCGAACTCAAGGTACATATACTTATGAAGAAACTCGCGCCTCTCGCTCGATATTTGTATTACAAATCATGTAAACCTCGCGCTCCATGCTCATTTTTGGTTGTTGTATAATAGAAACGCAAAAGTTTTAGCGCGCTTGCGGCGCGCGATCTGGTCGTCGCACTTCGCAACGACCATATGTTATGTTCTATGTTCTTCAGATAAAAATAACTAAATTTGTATTTGATTCAAAATGAAGAAGGAAATTCCCTTACTTCTGCGTATATTTCCGTATCTTTCTAATAAATCATAAAATCAGAAAGATTTTTTCCAACTATCTGAAAAGGAGAGTAAATTTAGTGTCTAACTCGTTTCTGGAACATATAAATGATGAATTTTTTGATAATTTTGAAAACCCACACGCCAGATGAAAAAGAAATTAAATAAGCAAAGTTTTGATAAGAATGTGCTCACGTATCGGACACATACCATAACAAATTTGTAGATCTTTTTCGAGTGCACAATTTCTGTTTAATCATCATTTGTCGTATCTTGCATAGCTTGAACGTAAAATTAAATTTTTGATTTTTCATTATTATTCCGAGGCTCTTTTATTGATTGTATTATACATTGTGTAGATTGTACACCCAACTACAACCTTTATGCACGAAATTTCTTTTGTGAGACGAAATCATGTCCAAGTTATGAAGTGATTCGTCGTGTTGTAACGTCAGTACCACCAAAACTTCTGTTACTGGTGAGGGGCGGGGGGGGGCGGGGGGATGACAAGGACTGGAAACCGAGAGAGTCGCAATTGGATGATGTTTTATGCTGAAGAGGTCTGCAGAGGTATGCAGAGTTGTATTATATAGGAGGGTATACAGGGTGTTTTTTTTAACTTGAGACAACGAAATATCTCAAAAAATACGCATCCTACGGAAAAAATGTCTGGAATAAAAACTTTTTATCTTCGAGGGGGAGAAAAGATTTGTTAAAATTTACCCCACCCCCACCCCCACAGGAGGCAGGGGTGGGGGTAACTTTGTAATTTCAAATGGCAACCCCAATTTTTTATCACAGATTCAGATTCTCCTTTACGAAATACGTAAGTTTTATTCGGAAA
>CAKNWT010252126.1:0-13892 GCA_932066315.1 Andricus coriarius | reverse complement strand
GAGAATTCATCTATTTTTGTTGAAAAGAAAAGTAAACTGTAAAAATGAAAACTAAATTTTTTGTCGGAAAGGTAACTCTCTTGTTGAAAATTCGTCTTTTTGGTTTGAGAATGGTAAAAAATTTAACTATTTGGTTGAAAATTAACATTTTTGTTGAAAATTAATATTATTAGTATAAATATTCAGACATTTGTATAGAAATTCATGTATTTCCTTAAAAAGTGAAAACGGCAGAAAATTTGACTGTTTGGTTGAATTTTTTTTTTTCAATTCAACTGTTTTTTATTTCAATCAAATCCTTTTTGGTTGAAATAATATCAACTCTTATAATTTTCGTTGAGAATTCATCTTTTTTTGGTTGAAAATTCATGTATTTTGTGAAAATTTCAACTATTTTATTCGGTTGAAAAGTAAGTTTCTTGGTAAAAATGTATATTTTCGGTTAGAAAATGCAACTGTTTTGTAGAAAATTTGTCCTTTTGGTTGAAAATTCAGCAATTTAGTGTACATTTTTTTAATTTCTTGGTTCAAAATTCGGTTTTTTCGTTACAAAATTTATCTCTTTTGGTGAAAATATCCACTTTGGTTTGGTTGAAAATTCAACTATTTTCGTAAAAAATTAACTTGGATTATTTAAGGATTCAGTTATTCTGTTGAAAATTTGTCTTTTCTTGTTAAAAATTTAACTTATTGGTTGAAAGTTGATCTTTTTTGTCGCAAATTTAGTTCTTTCGTTAAGGGTTCATAATTTTAGTTGAAAATTCATCTCTTTGATTCAAAATTTTACTATCTTGTTACAAATCTTTGGGGGGGGGGGGGGGTCAAGAATTAAAATATTTTTATAGAAAATTCAACTATTTGGTTTGAAATTAACTTTTTTATCGGAAATTTATTTCTTTTGTTGAAAATTCGTCTTTTTGGTTTGAAAATTGTAAGAAATTTAACTATTTGGTTTAAAATGAACTTTTTTGTTTCAAATTTAACTTTTTTGATAAAAATTAGTTTTTTTGCTTTGAAAATGGCAGAAAATTTGACTGTTTCGTTGAAAATATACTTTTTTGTTGAAAATTAATATTTCCGCTATAAAATTTTAACTATTTCGTGGAAAAGTCATATATTTTGAAAAAATATACTATTTTGATAGAAAGTTCAAATTTGGTTAAAAATGAACTTTTTTGTTGAAAATTGATATTTGGGTTACACATTCATTTCTCGGGCCAAAAATTGCATATTTTTTGTTTAAAAATACAACTGTTTATTCAAAAAGTGTAACTGTTAAATTGTACTTTAACTAATGCCTATTTCTTTTTAAATTAAGTTTTTATGAATTTATCATCTTAGTTATTTTGATATTTAAATTATCAAATTAAGGAAGCTAAAAAGTATCTTTTTAGGTAACTAAAAGTTACTTTATCTAGTAACTGTAACTATTTACTCAAAAAAAGTAACTTGCCCAGCACTGTCTTCCATAACGATAATACGATGAAATCTATTTGTAAAATTGAATTAAATGCTTAGGAATCAATATCCTCAAGCTTGAAACTACAATTAATTTCAATGTATTAATCCAATTCATTTTGATTACATTTGATGGATTATTTGCGTGCATTGATTGGTAATTACATAATCTCAATTTGCATGATATAATTGTGCAGCTGCCGAAAAATACATCTATTTCCAATACATTGGCGTGCATAATAGATTATGCACTGAAATACATATGTGGGTTATTTCTGAACCCTTCAGCGCTTGAAAATTATTATGCATTCGAATTTAGTTCAATCAGCGTAATTAAAGTATGCTATATCCAGCTTCGCTTACAAAACAATTTTTTACTCGAAGAAAGTAATCTTAATAAATTAAAAGTGAAATCATAGTATTAATTAATTAATTTAGTTTATTTATATTTTGCAGTCTATAGACTTAAAAAACAAATGTTTATTTTTGAAGTTTGTTAATTTTTTTGTAGGCAATTATTGATATTTTAATTTAAAAATTATTAGATATCAAAGAGTATTTAGAATTCTTCCACAACAATTAATCTTTTTTGTTTAAAATTCAACTATTCCAGTTGAAGATTCATCATTTTAGTTAACAATTTATCACTTTGTTTGAAAACGTATTTCTTTTTCTGTAATTAAGTTTTTTTTAATTATTTTATTTTGTAACTGAAAATTTAACTTTTCCAATTGAATATTCCTTCATGTGAAAATTTATCTTTTTGGTTGAACATTAATTTTTTTTAAATTGAAATATTCAATTTTTGGTTTAAAACTCATCTTCTGAATATAAAAATTCGTCTTTTTTTATGGAAATTAATCTCCTTGGTAGAAAATTCATCTTTCTGGATGAGAATTTTTTTCTTCGGTTAAACATGAACTTTTTTGACTGAAGATTTATCACTTTGTTTGAAAATACAACTGTTTTTTTTAATTAGTTTTTTTTAAATTATGTACATTCTTTTAAACTGAAAATTCAACTTTTCCATTCGAATATTCCATCATTTTAGTTAAAAATGCATCTTTCTGGTTAAACATTAATTTTTTTTATTGAAAATTGAACTATTCAATTTTTGGTTTAAAACTCATATTTTTAAATTGAAAATTCGTATTTTCTGGTAGAAGTTAATCTTATTGGTTTAAAATTCACGAATTTAGTTGAAAACTCGTCTCTTTGCTTAAACATTAATTTTTTTTACTGAAAATTTAAATATTCCATTTTTCGTTTAAAACTCATCTTTTTTAATTGAAAATTGGTCTTTTCTGTAGAAATCAATCTTTTAGGTTCAAAATTTAATTAGTCTGGTTAAGGCATAATTTTATTGAAAATGTAACTATTTGGGTTTAAATATAATCATTCCAGTTGAAGATTCATTATTTTAGTTGAAAATTCATCTCTTTGGTTGAACATTAACTTATTTCAGTTTTCCTTTTTCATTAAAAATCCATCTTTTTTGTTAGAAATTAATCTTTTTTGTTTAAAATTCAACTATTCCAGTTGAAGATTCATCATTTAAGTTAACAATTTATCACTTTGTTTGAAAAAGTATTTCTTTTTTTGTAACTAATTTTTTTTCTTGTTATTTTATTTTGTAACTGACAATGCAACTTTTCCAATTGAATATTCCTTCATGTGAAAATTTATCTTTTTGGTTGAACATTATTTTTCTTAAACTGAAATATTCAATTTTTGGCTTAAAACTCATCTTCTGAAAATAAAAATTCGTCTTTTTTGGTAGAAATTAAACATTACCTTTTTTGACTGAAAATTTATCACTTTGTTGGAAAATACAACTATTTTCTTTAAATTAGTTTTTTTTTTATTATATAAATTTATTTTAACTGAAAATTCAACTTTTTCATTTGAATATTCCATGATTTTAGTTAAAAATTCATCTTTCTGGTTGAACATTAATATTTTTTATTGAAAATTGAACTATTCAATTTTTGGTTTAAAACTCATATTTTTAAATTGAAAATTCGTATTTTCTGGTAGAAGTTAATCTTATTGGTTTAAAATTCACGAATTTAGTTGAAAACTCGTCTCTTTGCTTAAACATTAATTTTTTTTACTGAAAATTTAAATATTCCATTTTTCGTTTAAAACTCATCTTTTTTAATTGAAAATTGGTCTTTTCTGTAGAAATCAATCTTTTAGGTTCAAAATTTAATTAGTCTGGTTAAGGCATAATTTTATTGAAAATGTAACTATTTGGGTTTAAATATAATCATTCCAGTTGAAGATTCATTATTTTAGTTGAAAATTCGTCTCTTCATTTTAAAATATAACTATTTTTTGAAAATTAGTTTTTTTAGGTTGAAAATATATTTTTTGAACTGAAAATGTAACTACTATTCCAATTGAATATTCCATAATTTTAATTGAAAATTGATCTCTTTGGTTGAACATTCATTTCGTCAACTAGAAATTTAACTATTCACTTTGTGGTTGAAAAATCGTCTTTTTTCGTCTGTTTTGGTAGAAATTAATCTTCTTGGTTGAAATTTAATTTTTTTAGTTGAGATTCAATTATTCTGGTGAAAGACTCTTTATTTTAGTTGAAAATAAATTTTTTTGGCTCAAAAGTCAACAATTCCAGATGAAGATTCATCATTTTAGTTTAAATTTTTTTATCTAAAAGTGCAACTATTCCAATTGAATTTTCCATCATTTTAGTTGAAAATTCATTTCCTTGATTGAACATTATTAAAATAATTTGTCAATTAACAAATTTATCATTCATAATAATTCAGTTAGAGAGATTTTAATTTTTGTGTTTGCTTTTTTCTACCGTGCAATCTATAATATGGTACATCTTGTAATAATTAATCATTCTGAAGGTTATGTATAGATATTGGGTAATGAATACAGCAAATATAGAATAATTTTAGATCTGAGATAAACAGACATCCTCATTCACTCTAATTATTTTGAAGATCAAATAGAAGTCATAAAGTTTAGCATATAGCAGTAATCTATCGAGTCACTGTTCACACGAAATTCTTAAAAAATATTCTTCAGTTCTCCCTCATTGTAAATATTTAAAAAAAATGAAGATTATTGATTTCATTCTACTTCTTACATTCGTGTTTTTTCTTCGTTTTAAACGTGAGTGTAATAAAATATTATAACCATTATAATAATTATTAATTAAAGTTAATATTAATTATATTTGTTTATATTATATATTTATATCTTATTTATTATTTTCTTCTTATTATTATTATCACTATACATTATTACATATAATATTATGTATTATATTATCAACATATTTATATTACATCGTACATCACTCGTAGGATTAGACGGGGCCTCACGTGGAGTAAATCCATATTATGAAATTTTTAAACATTAAGTGTTTAAAAAATGTTTAGAGATATTTACACTGATTTTGCTTAATAAAATATGTTTAGTAGAACTCAAAAAATTGAAAAAGTAACAATTGTGTAATGAAGATAGTGTTTTAGGACCCAGACGGAAATATTATATATAAATTATATATAGTGTGAAGTATTATATATAATATTTATTTGTTTTATATAAAAAATGTATAAAACAAATGAATAATATATATAATACTTTACACTATATATAAACTATATATAATATTTCCGCCTGGGGGAATCGAAAATTATTTAAAATAATAGTACTTATGATCCACGAACGAAAAGTTTCTTATTGCCAGACAAATTCTCAATATAAATATTACAGTCTGGCTTAGAAAAAAAATAATTTATATTCCCAGTTTACTATCATTTTTTCAGGTAATTCCGATTAAAAAATTGAAACTTTCATACCTGAAAATCGTTTCAATATGTGTATGTGGTAAACGCTTAGCTACAAAAGAAAAGCATCAGAACTCTTTTTAATTTATAGTACTTGAAATTTAAAAAAAGTTTTGATTTATAAATTCATAACTACCCTCTATTCTAGCGATTTATAACCTTATTAACACTATCATTTTTTAAAGTTCTTAGTAGAAAAGTTTATTTTTTTTCTGGATTGATAGAAGAAAATTTTTCATTCCTAACATTTCAATTTCGTTAGAAGAAAGAATATTTTGGTTTTTATTTTGTTACCTAATTTGCCGGTTCTCATCATATCTTTATGTTTTGAGACTCCCTGTCTTAGAAAACACGATTTTTACTAAAGTGTATATCTGTATCCTGTAGGCACGATAACTTTCGAAATACTTATCATATTGGATTGAACTTTAATACACTTTTTTAAGACATAAAAAGAAAGGACGAGTTCGTTAGCCAGCTATTTTGGATGAAAATTCAAAAGGTTAGAGCATTTAAAAAAAAAAATTCAACCTTTTCTTCGAGATTTAAAAATTCCATGGACGGATATTCGTAGTACTCGAAAAGTCGAAAAATTTATCCTCACGACTTTTTTCAATAAAAAGAAAATAATCAGAGTTATAGTATTTTCGAAATAAAAAAGAAAACGAAAATGAACATTTTAAGCCATAAAAACGCACGATATGAAAAAAGGCAAGAAGAGAAAAATGTTGCTTTTTGGAAGCCATACAAGATTATCGTAACAACTTTTTGAATTTTTTCGAAAAATCGAAATTTCTAATTTTGATCTCAACAAAAATAATCAAAAATCAAAAATTCCTATTTGCGGTCAAACTATGCAAGATACGAAAAAAATTTTTTTTAAATTGTGCACCCAAAAAAGATCTACAAATTTATTACTAATCACTTTTTTGTAGGATACGTAATTTTTTTTTATTCGTAACAAACAACATTGAAAAAAAAGTTTTTTTGGACAAACGACACAAGCTACGAAAAAAAACACTTTGAACAAATGTTGTTCACTTAAACAAGAGCTACAAAATTTTGTTTCAATTATTTTTTTCTAGGAAGCGTAGTTTCTGTTTTATTCATAAAAAAAAACATTAAAAATAAAATAACAAAATTTTGGACAAACGACACAAGCTATGAAAAAAATGAATATACAAAAGTTTTTCGCTGAAATAGGATCTTCAAATTTGTTATTTATAAATTTTGAATACGACAAGTAGATTTTATTTTATTCGTAAAAAATAAGATTAAAAGTAAAAAAAATTAAATTTTTTGAAAAACGACACATGAAACAAAAAAAAGAAAAGACAAAAGTTGTTCAACCAAAAAATATCTACAAATATGTTATAAACTCTTGTTATAAAAATACATTAAAAATAAAAAATTAACTTTTTGGAAAAAGGACACAAGCTACAATAACATTTTATTTAACAAAATTTTTTGCCTCAATTATATGTAAAAATTTGCTCAGAATCACCTTACGATAGAATGCGTATTTTTAGTTTAGATCGTGAAAAATAACATTAAAAATAAACAAATTAAATTTATAGAAAAACGACACAAGTTGCAATAAAATGTTTAATGAAATTTTTTTTAACAGGATTCGCACTTTTTTAATTATAAAAACAAGACAATGAAAATACATTTGTTTCAATACCAATGCATATTTAGAATTGTAATAATATAAATTTCTTATTTAATTTAAAAAATCAAAAAATTTGAAAAAAGGCAAAAATGAGACTTTTCCGATTGTTGCTATTAATAGAGAATTGAGCTTGTCTTTTATTATTCCAAAAGAAGTTTATTGTAAATCATATAATTTGTTTACATTATTTTAGCTAGTTTTAAATGCTTCTGAAATCAAGTAAAAATTAAAAGCATTAAGTTTGCAAAATCTTATAAATTTGGACATTCTTAAAATTTATTCTATAGGCGAAAATATGATAAAAACATTCTCTTTTAATAAAGAAAAAGTTACTTATATGAATTCTTTGAAATTTTAGTATAGTATTATGAAATTCCGTAAAGTTACATAAATTCTAATAATATTTCTTGAAAATTCCTTAAAATCCTTCCAAATCTTTCAAAATTCCTAAAAACTGCACGAAATTTGTTTAAATCCCTTTAAATCATTAAAATCCTTGAATATTTCTTGAAATTTTTTAAATCCTCTGAAATCTTTTGAAATCTATTCAAATGTGAATCTTTTTAAATACACTTATTTTCTTTTTTATTTTGTGCAATCTCTTGAAATTCTTAAAATCTATTAAAATTCCTTGAAATTTTATTAAATATCCTTAAATCCTTCAAATTTCTTCAAATATTTGAAATATTTGAAATCCTTCACATTTCGTCAATTCTTGTGAATAGCCCTTTGAAATTTCATTAAAATATCATGAAATCGCTTAAAATCCCGTGAAATTACACCAAATCTAAAAATATTCCTTGAAATTAAATTTTTGAAGTTCTATGAAATCCCTTGAAATCTTATAAAATCCCATGTAATCCGTTGAAATATTTTCAGACATTTTGTTGTAATTTTAAAAATTATAAAAAGCTATGTTTTTCTAACTATGCCGATCTGAAGTCTTTGTAACATTATTACAATCTTTTATTGTAAAATTAAGAAACTTGAACGTTATACACGATACTTTTGGATAGAAATTTTCAAATGAGGAATTTCAATTCTAATAATTTATTTCTCAAAAAGATAGTTTGAATTGTAAATGATTCGTTAGTAATAATAAAGGCAACAATATTCTCTTCCTGATGATTTGACCAATTGTTTAAAAAAATCGTAATTAATGAGGATATTATGTATTTATCTAATCATGAATATTAAGAATTTTCTGCACCATCAATTTAATAAATCAAAATTTCCAAATAAGTAATTCTACTAATAAAATTTATTTCTGAAATATTTTTCCGTATAATTTATTTTCATAAAAAAGTACAAGCTGTGGAATAATTAGGACGGCTTTTCTGTAGATAAGTACCTTGCTTCAATTACTAATAATTTTCAGGAAAAGTGAAACAAGATAGGCCAATATTTTAAAGAAATCAAATTTTAGATTTAAAAGGACTGTTTTTTGAAAAATTTAATTATTTGGTTGAAGATTGGTCTGGTTTATTTGTTCTCAATTTGTACTCTGTCACGCTATTCCCAAAAGTATTTGATATGTCCCACATTATTATTGTGTTTTAATTTAATAGTATTGTTTGACCCAATTGTCTGGTCTTAGAAAACCAGACGAAGGATCGAAATCAATTTTAGAAAATTAATTATTTCCGCCATTTTGTCCCAATTTCGTCATTTCTTTACTCTTTTTTTTACAACTTTCAATTCTCTATGTCAACCAACCTGTAACCTAGTAATATTTTAATGATGTGATAAAATTAATTATTTTGTAATTTTAAAGAAATTAATTTAATTTATAAGTTTAGATTTAAGTAATTAAATTTATTTTTCCGGTTCAGAAGCTTAAAATAAAATTCTATTTTTTTTTTGTTAATTGTGATTTTGATTTTGTGTTTAGGAAATATTATTTTTCTATCATACTAAGTTTTAAATCAGTTCAGCAGGATCTGGTGTCCACATATTTTTGGTAAAAGAAAAAGTTAAGTATATAAATTAATTAAATTACATTAGTGCCCAAGTATGATTGGCTAATTTTTCATAAATTGGCCGGTCATAGTATATATACTAGACTATTACGTGCGCGCGCTAACTTTTCTTTTCATTTTCCTCATAAACTCAATTTTCGAATAACTATTTATTTGCTCAAATTTCTTGACGAATCAAATTCTTGCTGAAATTATATTCCCGACGAATGTATTCAGTGAATCCATGTAACGTAGAATTTACTATTACTATTGATAACAGAGGTATTTTTAACATACATAATCTTTTATTATACAAAATAATAACCAATTTTCAATTAAATAGCCTTGAAGTAAATAGTCAATTAATGTACTTCATTTAAACAGGTTAAAATTTAATCTTCATGTAATTTGATATTGTGAAAAAATTAATCAGCTAATAATTAATTAATCTGTCCAAAACATAAAAAGCATTAAACTATAATTTTCATTCAAACATTCAAATAATTTTTCCTTTATATTTTTTTTAAGTTTCATTTTCATTTCTTGATTTTTGTTTTATTATTAACCTTTTACAGTAATTTCAGAAAAAATTAAAGCATATTTACATATAATTTTGAAAATAAAATTCAGATGATCATTTCAGAACGTCAGACACAGTTGAAAAATTATGAATTTTCAATAGGGTTATCCTAAATATAAATAAACTTTTATTATACAGATTATATCCAATATTTCATTATATAACCTTTAAGTAAATAATAAATTTATGTTACTTACAAAAAAATTTTAATCTTTATTTAATTTATTACCGCGAGAAAGATTAATCAGCTAATAATTAATAGATCATTTAACAAAATAGGAAGCTTCAAACTATAATTTCCATTAAAACATTCAAATAATATTAAAATAATACTTTTAAAAAAATTAAAGTTTTATTTATGAAAATTTGATTTATTAATAACCTTTTAAACTAATTCCTGAAAATGTAAGTTTCAATAGAATGATTAAATAATTAATGAATTAGTTGACAACATAGAAAGCATTAAACAGTTTTTTTCATTGAAACATCCAAACAATTTTAGCATTATATTATTCTTTCTAAATTCAAAATTGCATTTATATACATTTAAATTATTGATAAACTTTTTAAATAATTCAAACAAAATAAAAATATATAATTTAAAAAATTTAATTTGGAAACTTATTTAACAACATCACCGATATTTAAAAAGATTATGTAATTGTAATAGACCCATTTTAAAGAAAAATCAAACTTTTATTACAAAAATAAAAATCCCTATTCAATTACATTACCTGAAAGTAAATAATCAATTTATTTTACTTAATTGAAAAAAAAAATTATTTAATCTTTTTTCAGTTCAACATTGTAAACAAAATGAATCGACTAATGATTAATTAAACTTTTTACATCATCGAAACATCCAAATATTATTTTCATTGAAATATTCAAATAATATGCACTTTAAATTTTTTTTTAAATGTTAACATTCATTTATGAATATTTTATTTATTAATAACCTTTTTATATAATTACAGAAAATTTAAGTTTCAATATAATAAATCAATAATAATATGTATAATCATAATAAGAATAATCGATAATTTTGTTTAATCAATAATAAAATAATGTTTAACATTATTTGCATTGAAATATTCAAATAATTTTAAATTTATATATTTCTTAAAATTTTAAATTGCATTTATGAAAATTTGAATGATTAATAACCTTTTATACTAATTCCAGAAAAAATTCAAACATATGTCCATATAATTTTGAAAATTGAATTCACATAATCATTTTACAATATCGGAAACATTTAAAAAAATCATATAATTGTAATGAAGGTATCTGAAATAAAGAACAAACTTTTATTATACAAATCATAGCCCATATTCAATTAATAAATGTATGTTACTCAGTCGAAAACAATTAAAATTCAATCTATATGTAATTCAATATTATGAAAAAATTTAATCAGTTAATAATTAAATAATCAGTTCAGAACATAAAAGCAGAATTATCAAATATTAATCCTTAGCAGATGGCAACTACTTAGTTCCAAATTTGCTAACTGTTTATTCTGGAAATAAGCGGCTCTGTCGGTCGTTTCCGGATTACGGATGTCAATGTATAAAATGAAAATTAGAATCTGCAGAGAAAAACTTTCGTTATTTTCACGATATCAATGTTAAAACTTAATCTCTTCTCCCTGCAGACCTAAAAAGTAAAAAAACATCAGACATTGATACATAAATCTAGCCGAAACTGATTGAAGTCCATGAATCTCATAAATCAGATACGGTCCTTCAGGACATTCAGCTGGATTGTTTGCTAGCAAAAACAGTTGTGCTTATATTTAAGAGAGAAAATGGTCTCTATTGCCGTAGTCTAAGAAAAAATAGTAGAGTCCATTTCAATATCCTAAAAGTAATTCAGATATAAGCTGAGGGCTACATAGTAGTAAAATGCTAAACCTTGTTTGAATCTAACAGCATTCAATTATTATTTCTTTTCACGAAGGACGTATAGTGATTCCATTTTTTTTCACAAGAAAATGTGATTACTGGTACCCAAAAAAACAGTTCAATAACGATTGTTGTGAATATATAATATACAGTAAGGTCAAACTCATAAAGTCATACTAATCATAGAGAACCGTGAGTGCGACTGAAACACCTAATGAGACATAAGAGCGTCTCTTTTGCACTCATGGATATAACTGATTATTACTATTGTTACTATTACTGTATTTGTACATTACTAATGTTCTTATGGAAGAAACTCTTCTTGTGTTAATTATATAACTTTTCTTTTGCATTTTCAAGTAAGTATAAGTATGCAACTGGTCCTAGATTTGTAATCAAGGATGCTGATCAGTTGATCAGGACATATAAAGTATCGATGAATCCCGGCAACAATCAATGATTGATAGAGGCGGGACGTACCTTTGAAGGTCGAAATCATTATCTTCAGTAAAGACTGGTAATAGAAAGAAACTCGTGAGAAAAACTAAAAGCATAGTAATTAAGATAGCGTGGACCCCACTGACTGTTGTTGTAATTATGCACGCGTAATGCTACACCGAGACCTCGACCACGATGTGGCGGTTGAACTGAATTATTCTGTGTATTCCCGAGTGTCTTGGTGGACATGAAGGATCATAGAAATTTAAATTCAAATCTGGCCTTTGTGATTTTCCCGTCGAATTTTTGTCCTTTGGTGATGTGCTAAACAAATTCATTTTGAATTACCTCTGTCGAGGGGATAACAACTCTGGTCATTTGCTAGACTGCTGGGTTATCAGAACTGATCATCCGGGCTAATCCGGTTAATCCAATATCATCCGAAGCAATCCTTTTTTTATCCAACGAAATTTATCTGTAACCCAGGGTAATCCACTTGTAATCGAGAGTAATCCATTTGTAATCCAGGTAATTTCAAGTAAGTTAAGTAATTCAAGTAATTACCTTGTGATTCAGAGTAATTCAGGTAATAACGGGTAATTTGTATAGGTAAGCCAAATAGTTTAAAATATTTTGTTAACAATTGTTAGTTGAAAATTGATCTTTTTTAGTTTAAAATTCATATATTTTGTTAAAAAATCGTCTTCTTCGGTCGAAAATTAATATTGCTGGGTAAAAATTCATGATTTTGATTGAAAATTTAACTATTTTCAGACAAATTAATCTACTTTGTAGGGGATTGGACTAGTCATCCCGAAAATTTAGGACGTCTAGCTAAGCTTATGAAAAATACTTCACTTCTTATACCGAACTTCGGGACGACGAGACATTTCGTTAATAAAAAGGAATTTTTTGTAGGAAATTTGACTGAAAACTGAACTATTTCATTTTTTGTTTAATATTTATATCTTTTAGTAGAAAATTCAACTACTTGGTTGAAAGTTGAACTAATTTGTTAACAAATTCAGTTTCCTGGATGAAATTTTAGTTTAAAATCGTTTGGTTGAAAACGGAATTATTCTATTGAAAATTCAACTATTTTGTTTAAAATGCATGTTTGATTAATTAATTTTTTGAACAAACAATTTAACTATTTATCCTTTTTATCGTATGTTTGGCACACTTCATATGAGCGTCAAAAGAAAGGACGAGTTTGTCAGCCAGCTATTTTGGACATAATTTCAAAAAGTAAGACCATTTTCAAAATTGTTGAGACTTTTTCCGATAAAAAGAAAATTGTCAGAGTTGCAGTATTTTCAAAATCCAAAAACACTAATGAACATTAACATTTTAAGCCAAACAACGCACGATACGAAAAAAAGTCAAGAGGAAAAAAAACTTTGCTTTTTGAAAGCCCTACAATATTATCATAATAACTGTTTGTATTTTTTTGAAAAATCGATCATTTACATTTTGATCGCACAAAAAATAATGTAAAATGAAAAATTTAATTTTGCGGTAAAACTATGCAAGATACGAAAAAAGGTAAATCAAAAAAAGTATGCATCTAAAAAACATCTACCAGTTTGTTAGATACCACTTTTTGATGGAACACATAGTTTTTGTTTTATTCGTAAAAAACTAAATAAAAAAAAATTTAATTTTTGTACAAACGACACAAGCTATAAAAAACATGTATGTAAAATCTTAAAAAATAACATCAAAAATAAAAAACTAAATTGTTTGAAAAACGGCACAAGGTTACATTAAAAAGAAAATTAAATTTTTGGAGAAACAACACAATAGATGAAAGAACTGAAAACACAAAAGTTGTTCAACCAAAAAAAAAATCTACAACTTTTGTTATAAACTCTTGTTAAAAAAAATATATTAAAAATAAAAAAAGTAAATTTTTGGAAAAACAACACAAAAGTTACAATCAAATTTTAATTAAAAAAATTTGTAGCCTTAATTATATCTACAAATTTTCTTCAAACACAAGTTGTAACAAAATGTTTAGTTATCATTTTTTATAGAATACGCCTTTTT
>CAKNWT010252111.1:0-12674 GCA_932066315.1 Andricus coriarius | reverse complement strand
AAGCAGTACTCCTTAAACGATTATGGATGCGCTTGAAGTCGCCTTCAGCGCACGTTGCCGATAAGTATTATATTTTTCTTAAGTTTTTATCGTTGCAAGAAAAACTATTGCAATTACTCCGTGACCTTCTAACGCAAAATTTCACATAGAATCCGAATTCCAACAAGTTAAATGTTCATCTTCCCTTTTTAATGAGATTTTCTTGCATGATACGGAGAGGATACGATGTGGATACTATAGCGATACGCTGTAGCGTATCCGTTCCGTTCATTCGGTGCACTAGGGCCAGAGAATTACAGGCCAACAACTTGTTTAAACACGCTGGATAAAATCTTCACAGCTGTTCTAAATGACAGTATTGTTCGAAGAATTACCGCAAAGCTTTCGATTCAACCTCTCATGGACTTATCATCTGTCTAGTGAAAAGCTTGAAAGTGCATCCACACATAGT
Organism: Andricus coriarius; assembly: GCA_932066315.1. Classification (NCBI taxonomy): domain Eukaryota; kingdom Metazoa; phylum Arthropoda; class Insecta; order Hymenoptera; family Cynipidae; genus Andricus; species Andricus coriarius. The sequence continues at coordinate 12,223 of CAKNWT010252111.1, read as the reverse complement.
GAGATGCATAGAGAGATTGACACCTGTTTGGAAAACTAGATTTACAATCTCAACTGGAAATTATTGTGTGATAACGAAATTCACCTTCCTGAGGGGCGTCTTTCACGGCGATACCATGAGCCCTCTACTCTTTTGCATCACACTTCTGCCTCTATCTCTCGCATTACGAAATTCTCCTGGATACCTAAGCGGCTACGCTAATCATCGCGAGCATAAGGTCACTCATGTCTTTTATATGGATGACCTAAAGATCTATGCTTCTGGTGCAAGCAAACTTCAACTTGCTTTAAATATTGTCAAGCGGTACGCAAGGACAAGTGTGTCAAGATTCATCTGAAGAACAGGAAGATTACTGGCGTCCCCAAGGACCCAGAGCTTGTGGATATAAGTGTTAATAGACATCTTGACACTGCAGAGACCTATACATACCTGGGCGTGCCTCAAAGCCGCATTCAGGACGTAACATCAGCGAAGGAGTCTCTCCGAAGAAGATACAAGCATCTTCTTCGACAGATTTGGTTTTCCAATCTGTCGGCATTGAACATGGTATCTGCGACTAACATGCTTGCCGTCCCTGTTCTACGCTACTCGTTTGGGGTGGTTCAATGGACGAAGAACAAGCTTGCGGCCGTTGATATCGCCACGCGTAAGATCATGCACATGCATAAGAATTTGCATATCAATTCTTCCGTTTCGTGATTATACATCTCACGCCGTCAAGGCGGACGGGGAGTTCTGAATATTCAATGTCTTCATAACCGAATTACTCTGAGTACAGCTTACATCGTTGCAAATGGCAGAGATTCTCTTCTAAAAATGGTCAGGAAATACGAGATGATTGACAAAGGAGCGTTCCTTTGCGAAGCCGCGGAGAAGGCGGCTGAGATCCTTGGCCTGAATTTTAATATCAGAAGAGAGGAAAGTGCAATACTCCGTCTAGATGCCTCACTTCTAAAAGCCAAAGTAAAGAAAGCTGAGGTTCAAGAATTCCGCCAACAGCTACTTGACAAAAAAATGCACGGAAACTTTCACAGAATTGTAAAAGGACTGTCCTTGTCGAAAGAACAAACTTTTGCTTTCCTCAGATCATCAGGTCTTAATTCAGGTACAGAGGGTATCATTTTCGCATGCCAGGACAGTGTCCCACTCACGCGGCAACGACGTATCTCTATAGACATATTGCGACCCGAAGATTGCTTTATTACCATCTTTGTCACTCTTAGGGTGTTGGCCGCGACCCTGCCCTGCCTGTGCCAAATTTTTTGAAACAACGATGTTCGGACAGCAGTCTCCAATGCACACTCGAGGTCTGACATAGTTCTCCAAGACTTCGAAAAACGAACTATATTCGTGATCGAATTCTTGGCTCCAGCCGACTGTAACATCACTGCTAAGGAGAAAGAAAAAGAGGAGAGGCACCAAGACCTTAAAAGGGAGCTGCAACGACTGTACCCAAAATATTCAGCTAAAGTAATTGTCCTTGTGATAGGTGCTCTCGCAGGTGCGAAACTGTCACTGGTTCGGAACTTCAAAGCCATACCCGCGTGCCAAAAATATTTTAAGGCACTTGCGAGATGGATGCATAAATCTGTCACCCTTGGATCGCTTCGTGTCCTCACGACGCACGAGGGTTTCGCAGGCCTGTCCTTGTGATTTTTTCGTGCCTTGTGGCCACCCATCTCACGGTCGTGAGGCGTGGTCACAGCTTTGATTTACCGCGGTTATACTGGGAGCCGGGCTAATTTTCATAGATTTTAGTTGCTCCCAGTGGTACCTGCGGTGGTTTTTTAATCTTTTTTTTAAATTATATATACTATATGCTTTTGTTTCATTTTCTGGCATGCAAATGCCAAAATTGGGCAATGATATACTATTGCTAGAATAAAGAAATTAAGAATATTTTGAGCTATTTCTTTTTTTCGTAAAACATGCACGAAATGTTTACTTTTCAAGGCATGTTTTGCGTGCGGGAAGTGACTAATTTCAAAACCGTGGTAAAAAGCAGTTATGAAAAGGCTTTGTCTAGCTGCGGTACTTGCGCTCTTTCAGCATGATTACTTTTTCTAGCTGCAGCGCGTGTGCAGCTCGGTCCAGATTACTTTTTCTTGCTGTTGCGCATTTCGATTTAGAATTACTTTCCAGGACTGCCGGAATCATAACCTTACTTCATTATGATTTGACGCTTGATTGTGAGTAGCGAATAGTGATTAGACAAACTCGAAGTGATAAATTACCACAAATAACTGATAAATTACCATCAATTACCCACAACTTCGGAAATTTTTGGATACATGAAATTTCCGGTAATTTACCATCTTTCCATAATATCCGGAAATTTTTGTTTAGCAATTTTCGATAAATTTCCGGAAATGTTTGGATTTCTTCCAAACAGCTTTGGATACCTTATTTTTCTGGAAATTTTTGGTAATTTACAAATTCACCGAAAATTTCTGGAAGCTTTTGGAAATGGAAAATAGAAGAAACCCAGATAGCAAGAGTGCGAGGCACGTTCCACGCACGGAATGCGAGTCACGCCTTGCCTGAAGGGTGCGAGGCATATGGGTCGCACTTTGTGATAGGCAGGGTGTGCGGCGCATGTGCGTTGCACTTCGTAAAAGGCATTATTTATAGCATGAATACATAAATGAGAAGCGTACTTTTCAATGATAATAATTATTGTGAAAATGTGTGAATGCGACTCCGGAAATCGCAAGGAAATCCTTCGTGGAAATCCTGCACTCCCAGAGCAGTCACTGGGGAATCTCGGCAGTCACTGGGGAATCTCGGGAATCAACGGAAATGTCAGATATTCTAGTTCGTACTTGAAGCTGTATTCACTCGCTTCGGCTTAAGTCAGTTATTGCTTATTTTATTCAGTCATGCACAAGACGGTACATTTGCTGTAAAAGTTATTTGAAAGTTGTTTTCTTCTTTCCTGGTTCTTCAATAATATTGGATAGCAGGTAAATACGAGTACAATCTTATAAAATTATTAAGATTTACATAAAAATACCTAATATAAAAAGTATGTAATAACCTCTCTAAACTAATAATGAATGATTCCACTTAAAATCATACAGAGAGATCTAGCTTAGGGTGTCGGAATACATTATTTCGAAATAGGTTATTTCTCAAGTATAATAAGGAGTTCTAAACAATTTTCTTTACCTGCAATTTACTAAAGTAACCCTTAAAATATCAAAAAATTACGAAATTTTACGTTTAAATGCTCTATATTTAACGGGTGTACCTATTCCATTTTTTTTTTTACTTCAAGTGAGAATGATTAATATATGTTAATAGATCTAATTAAAATTGTGTTTGATTATAAAAAGATAAAACAACGGATGATTTTATGAAAATTTTAAAAGTTCATTTTCTCACAAAATTTCCCATTTAAAATTTTTTTTATTTAATTCATAAATTGAAAACTATGTGTAGCTACTACATATTCTGTTACTTTCTTTTTGTATAAACATCTTATTATTATTGGTTGTTATAAATTACTAGATCATTATTCTACCACTTTTGACTTAAAGCACGTAGATTTTTTTGAAAATGTAAAGAAAATATTTTCACAAAAACCCCACATTTTATCTTCTGTCATTTTTTTCTAATTTGTACTTTTATAATGTAGACAAACTGTGAATTTATGCTGGCTGGGTTATTTTTGTAGCTACGAGAATTTTTTGTTCAAAAAATTGAAGTTTGCTCTTTTTAAAAAGTTTTCATTCATTAAAACATATTTTTTTAGTAGCAGCAAAAGACTGCCTCCTCTTTGTGGGTCCAAAAAACGTGACTGAGTTTAAATGTGAAATGCAGGAGGTTCTTCGATCAACGAAGCAGCGTTGTAGAAATTCCCAAAAATCATCCGTCTCAGTAGAATCCCTCTTAAGTAGCCGAAAAATTGATTTACAGAGATGCCGAAGATGCCGGAGATACCGACGAAGAGGACAGTGATTAATCCGTCGTTTGTAGAGTCACTTTTTTCAAATTTAAGGGCAAAAAGTGATACGAAGAATTACCTCTCCTTATTGCAGTATTTTAAATGTGTTCATAATCATTATTATATACATATAAGTTAACCTTATGGACTGCACAGCAAGATATTGTGTTTAATGTTTTTTGTACTTATTTTTATAATCGCTATAATAATATGTTCATGATTATTTATTCATTGTTCATGACAGTTTCTCGTGTTGATAATAATTTATAGCTGCAATTGCAATTGTTGTGTGATACTAATTATAGAACATCTTAAAGTTAATTTAAAACTACTTTTTTTAATATAATAAAAATTACGTTCAAGATGGATTACCGACTTTTTATTTAACAATCTACTTTTAAATATTGTACATATATGTATGTATATCATTAAGCTATTTTCCCTTTCGGCGAGCCTCTAGGGGTAAGCGTGACACTACCCGATTCGGGTAGTGTTTTTTAGGTGGATAGTTTCTTGTAGTAAATAACTACAAGTGTGGGCTCACCACACCCACGACCGCCAACAGCCACGCAGTAGTATCAGACGGTCACCCATCTAAGTACTAACCGCGCCCAACACTGCTTAACTTCAGTGATCTAACGGGAACTGGTGCTTCCAGCGTGGTAAGGCCGTTGGTCATATATATATATATATATATATATATATATATACCGTCAGCAAGAATCCGCAACGTGTGCTCGCACGACGTGCGACGTTCCTGTCACGCATATGAGGACGCATCTGCGTCATCGCTTGCGTGCAAGCCGTGCTAGAAAATCCGCACGCGTGCGACGCACATGCGTCGCACTATGCGCGCATATTGCTATCTGGGAATTGTTTAAAAATTTTTCTTTAAATTAATGAGGTCGAAGTAGGAAAGGCAAAAGGTGGTAACTGACAAAATGGCAATTGTGCAAGGAAGGGGGAAAAAATTCTGTGAAATCGAAATGGCTATCACGTAACGTAGAACCACTTAATTCTCTCTCTTCATTAATATTGCTCCTAGGAAAGTAAAAATGCTGCCTAAATCTCCAGGGCAATAGTAATGGAAGAAACGAAGAATCAATGTCTCACTGCGCATGGGGAAGAGGAGGTTTCCCCTAAACCGAAGGAAGGGCGAGAGACTCGTCCTTCCCATTATAATATTTTTATTGTGGGCCGGTACCCCTACTCTCGGCCTCAGAGTTGTTGTCCCTTATTATATAAAATAAAAGGGGGTTTCGCGAAGCGGGTCGTATCTGCAATCCCAGTAAGAATGCATGCATTCAAAGGTATTAAAAATTTCAATACCTATGGATGCCGTTTCTGTCCTTCTTTTTTGAATCCCTGATTAGCAGCGAAATTATTTATATTCCATCCCTTTCAAAACCGATCGGAGCTGTAAAATGTAACCTGAAATAAATTAAAAACGCCATTTTCTTTCAACACATTGGAACTATTAGCAGGCGCTTCAGAAACATGAAATTGGCCAAATTTACTAGGTTTGTGCATAACGATACATCACTTTATCATGAATCTCTCGCTTTATTTAATTGCGATTAATTAAAAATAAATAAAATCATGATAAAAAATTTGAAAAATTAGTTTTCATCACAGCTATCTGTGTATCAATCAATCTTGACAACGTAAAATGACCAATATTTTGTTTTGAAGTGCTTTTAACATCATTATTATTCGAAAAACAGTAAATAAGAACAGTGAAATGTGCAAGTTAAAAAGGGATTAAAAATGTACTATTTCATGGTCGATTTGGAGTATCCAAACGTATGCAGAAAAATGTTGTCGCCACTAGGTACAGAAAGGTGTTCAGTTTAAGAGATAACTTCGACTGCTAAGGGAATTCAAAACGCTAGGACAAAAATGGTATCGAAAAGGATTTAATAATTGTCACGTCACCATTTAACAGGAATTTTCGAATAATTTTCAATGCAAGCCTTCTTACCGGGATGACTCTGTACTAAAATTTTTCCCGAACACTGGCTTCATTTCGAAAAAACATCAAAATCTCAAAATGTCAAGGGTGCATAAAAAGTGGAAAACAGAAACGGCACGTCCTACAATGGGATGGAAGTATCAGACATGTAGAGGAGAAAGAAAAGTACCAGTTAAAAAAAAAGATCGATACAGCTTACTAATACAGAAGACTTAAAACTACCACTCGTTGAAGACGCACATACAAATTCGATTAACCAAAAGGAACGAAAGCGGTTTTGGTCCTTTTTAAATTTAACTTGTTGTCGACAAAAAGGGCGAAATCCTTTTATTTTCGTGGGCTTATTAAACCACTCTAGTCTCATTCTGTAGGCACCCGCGAAAGCCACAGAACACGCGAGCACCTGTTAACTCTCTAGATTCACTTTTATCAAAAATAGAAAATTTATCTAGTTTTCATGAAAGAAACTCTTAGCCTTCCGAGAAAATTACTTTGTCTCGTTTTGAGATTCGAGAAAGAGTACAATTTTCTAGGCTGTTTTTAATTTTGTTTTAACCAGGCCGGACAGGACGCGATGAAGAAACGTTCCCGTAGCGGTCTTGCCTTCCGTCGGACAGAGTTCCACTTGACGTTCGAATTCGATTTTATTTGGTCAAACCATTCGTCCCGGCGGCTCGCTCCCGGCACCGGTCCCGAAAAAGTATAGTCCCGGTAAACCAGGATTGGACGCGTTGCGACTTGCGGGGGTTAGTGTTGCCGTTCAAAACATCCGATTGATTCGAAATCCCGACGTACGGACGGACAAAAGTCGGAGTTAATTTGGCTCGTGCCAAGTTGCTCAAGTGACAGAGATTTCGAATTTTTCCCGATGCACCTCGACAGTTCACAGTTGGGTGGATCCAGGTGGGGATATTTGCATAATTCCGCAATTCTTGTAAGGAAGGTAGGGATATGCCGTGAGAGTCAAAGCAGCGTTTGCAAGTTTGACGAGCCAAGTAACTCAACTTCCTACCGTGGACTTCGCACCCGCGAGGCAGGAACCTCATCAGCACTTCAAATAAGTAAAGGGCCTTAAAGTCTTATATTTCTAAAAAGAATTTTTAAATTTCAATTCGCATCAGAATTGATGCAGGTAGGAATTTTCAACTTAGAATTAAGTATTTATTACTTCCCACCTTCATTAAAACGTGGGAAATTAAGCATATTGGCATTACATTTTTCGCTGAGTGCGCACGTGGTGTTGTTTTGATGTTACCACGTGCGTTTTACTGTCAAGGGGTACGGTGGATAGCGTGTATAGTAAGGAGAGAGACGATATATAGTCTGGACACTATACGGTGTAGAGTATGGAGAGAGGAAGAAGAGAGTAGCGAGTAGAGAAACCAAGGTGCATTGGACTGATGTGGCCACAGCAGTACAGCCCGGCTATGTTTGTAGAAGGAGATGCGCTTATGGTAAGAATATAGAAGGGAAGAAGGAGAGAAAACCATGTGTGATCCGTAAAGGCTCGCAGTCGTCGCGATAGCCGTTGAGAACAACGTGGTTATGCGCGAGAAGGAGATAACAATACGTAGGCTTGGCGCCCTAGCGGATCGAATGAACGGAACGGATACGCTACAGCCTATCCTTATAGTATCCACAACGTATCCTCTCCGTATCATGCAAGAATGACTCATCAAGAAAAGAAGATGTACATTTAACTTGTTGAAATTCGGATTCTACGTGAAATTTTGCATTAGAAGGTCACGGAGTAATTGCAATAGTTCTTTTTCCAACGATAAACACGTTTAAAAAATATAATACTTATGGACAACGTGGGCTGAAGGCGACTTCAAGCGCATCCATAATCGTTTAAGCAGTACTGTTTAAACGATTATGGATGTTTGATTATGGACGCTTGAACTCGCCTTCAGGCCACGTTGTCGATAAGTATTATATTTTTTTAAAGATTTTATCGTTACAAGAAAAACTATTACAATTACTCTATGACCTTCTAACGCAACATTTCACGTAGAATCCGAATTTTAACAAGTTAAATGTTCATCTTCCTTTTTAATGAGTTTTTTGCATGATACGGAGAGGATACGATGTGGATACTATAAGGATACACTATAGCGTATCCGTTCCGTGCATTCGGTCCGCTAGGGCGAGAGAGGCCGAATGCGGCGCCCACGCGTGTGTGTGTATGCTCGCTAGCGTGGCGATTATAAGTGCACCTTCGTTCGTTTTAGATTGAACATGATTTTCATTACAAGTTTAAAATTTGATAACGTAAACTTGATTACCCCTTCCCTTAATCCTATTTTTATATTTTAGATTGAATTGTTTATGATAATTTTTTGTATGACTTAGACCTAGACCTGCATTTATCCACACATGCATATACTCAAACTCACACGCATAGGTTTGTGCAGTACACCCTTACATAATTGAATGGATTGCACATCCTAGTCAACCTTCCTTTAGCACCTAAAAAAAAAAGTAAAGGAAATTGTCAGAGAATCAATTTCGGGCAATATTGTTTCATTAATTTTTATTAGATTATAGCCTTCTTCATTCTGAAATTCAGCTCGCAGGCTATTTTCTCGGGAGCTTTGAATCGTCACGTAGGCATTCCCTGGCGGACCAGCCGAACGCAAGCATTACGCTACAGCGTAATGCTAAAGTAATATGGCATTATAATTAATAAAAGAAACAAAATAAATATGTAAACTGTTGCAATTATAATAATACTTTAAATGGCCATGCCGTAATTGCAACAAGTTTCTTTTTCAGCATTAAAAAATAAAAAAATAATGTGGCTCTCATTACAGTCTGTTAATGGCGGCTTCAAGCGGGTTGTCAACATGCAGGGGCCCGACTTCAATGCCAGCCACTTTCTTTTTCTATGTTTTAACGCTGAAAAAGCAACTTCTTACAATTACCGCATGACCATTCAACGTAAATTTTAACTTATTATTATAATCTCAACAGTTTACATATTTATTTTGCTTCCTTTAATCATTATAATGCCATATTACTTTAGCATTACCTTAACGTTACGCTGTAGCGTAATGCTTGCTTTCGGCCGGTCCGCCAGGGATACTGAAGTAAAATAATTAAAACTCTAGTTACTATTAAGATTTTATATTGAAAAGCTAGTCGCCCCAAGAACGTTGAAATATATTTTGCATCTACGGGGCTACGTGACGTTACAGAGGAGAGATGGCCATACGCCTTTGTCACTACTCCCGTTCTCCAGAAGTAGAGGTGGAAGCGGACCGTGTGTTCCCGGCGGGAATTTCTCCTACATACGCATGTCTGGCATAAGCTAATTAAAAATTTATAATACGATATGGAAAACGATTTGCTACTCGATATCCGATGTTGGCTACAACAAAAAAAGGTGCTTTTCTCCAACTTCAAAAAGCTAACAGCTTTTTGCCACTAACTAGGATCAGCATGTGCTTCCATCGACGACATCGAGGCAGCAAGAGCGCACATTACGACACTAAATCAAAGGAAAGGGCAATCTAACGAACTGTTGAATGCCGAATCTCGATTCAAACGTGCACCTTTCGGATTTTTATGTTCAGTAGACAACATATTATTCGGGAATTTATATGAAAACGATGCTGCCTACTACGAAAGCAGAATTGAACAGTTGTCAAAAAATACTGTAGCATTCGCGGAAACTGACGAATTTCACCCATATAGTTCAATCAGAATTTAATCGAATCAATGAAAAATGGATCTCTATTACTGTACTAATTTCACAACTGGCTTAAAAAGCAGACAAACAAAATACAAAAATAGTTAACGATATCCGGAATATTCAGTTTAATTAAGGATTAGCTTCTTATCTAGCGGCATTGTATAACCAAATCTAGGGTGCTATTCTCGAAACCATTCTAATAATTTTAGCATGCTAGTTGCGATCGAAGTTAAAACAATGTTTTCGAAACCTCTCTTTCTATCATATGAGGTAGACAGAGAGGATCAGCACAATCCAAAATTTCTATAAATTTACCATTTAGCATATCACGCAATGCCATATCAACTTGGATGGTTTATTTATATTTTTCATTTTTACAGTTCTACGTGTTTTGTGATGCATTTGATTATGACATTACTTTTTCAATTATGCATCACTTTTTATCTGCTTTTAGAATGCCATTTCTCGTTTAGAGTGGTATAGACCCACTCCATGCAAAAAGGTCTAAAATATTAGCATGCCAATCGGAATTAGTACACTAAAAACTCTCGAGAATAACGATCTTTGCAAACCATTCTAAAATCAGCCATTTTAGCATGCTAAAATATTAGAGTGGTCTCGAGAATAGCACCCAGGATTTGAATTTGCTACCATAATGCTTCTGGATCCAATCTTACTCGCTCGGCAAGGCGAAGTATTCTCTGACCTTTCCATTTACTAAAAAAACTACATGATCATTCTTATTTTAAAATTTCCGCTTCTCAATCTCGAAACATACGACTTGTTCAAAAGGACTCCAGTTCTAGTTGAACAATGATCAACTTCTTCTGATACAGAAACACATACTTTTAATTACCAGAATTTGAAAAATCAGCAATTCAAAGTGATGGATCCCTATATTCCAGTTTTAATTTCCAAGATCTATCACTATATAAAACATTACATAACAAATATATTTGTGAAAACGTACACCCTTCTCATAATATAGGGACATCCAACAAGTGCAAGATCCATCTAATTGCAACGCTAAATTCAAAGTTTAAAAACTGTGATATTAGGCTTAAACACCTTTATTGGCAAAACTTACAAACAAAAAATGCTGGAAATTTTCAGTACCAATAGAAGAAGTAGCACATACTACGTGTGCCGAAGCACAACCAATTTTGAAAATGTTGAAAAACACGGGTATCTTAACATTAAAACCAGGCTTTAAAGCAAATACAAAAACTATCACAATTACAGCAACAGCAGGGAAAAACTCTAGATATGAATTTGAATTTTCAAATAAAAAGTTTAACGACATTACAGCATCAAACATAACCGAAATATTTACGTCTATTAAACAAGAAAAAAATGTCGATTTTTCAGAAGTTATTTCGGAGCCTTAATCAAAAACAGATTTTAGGGATAATATTTTAATGATTTGATAAACAAATCAATCCTTTTCTTCGACCGACGATGTTTAAGAATTTTAATTTCTGAAATTTTGTAAGTCTTACGATCCACATAAAAATTAAATAAAAATTAAGCCAAAAACAACTTTCCAACTCAAAACTCAACTAATTTTCTATTTAATTTTTATATGGACCGTACGACATAAAAAAATTTCACGAATTAAAAATTGTTAGGGATAATAGTCTTACGTTAAATACACATCTGACAAATTAGGGTTTACGCCTCCACGAGCTCATCGAAAAAGCCGAGGAAATAGGGAAAGTACGGTGAATGAAAAATCTGATCAACCGTATCGAAACAGGCAATACTTATACAGGAGCGTTTATATTTTTGGGCACTGCATCATGGCTTTTAGTGCGTCGTTATGCGCTTGGTAGGATGTTATGTTTATTCTTTTCCAGGCAAACGTCGATGCTTTGTTTCAAAAATACTAATAGAGATGTACAGTCTAAGAGAAAAACTGATGAATCAATTGAAATCGAGGAAATTAAGTCTCCACATGAAAATGAAAATCTTACGGATAATGACCTAAATCGAAGAACGATCAACTGCACTGAGGCGATAACAAAGAAAACTTCATCTACTTAACCTCAAACGGAATTTTATCAAATCTCGTCCAACGAAAGTGAAGGATCTCAAGGGAGGAAACCATATTATAAATCTATTGTTTGAAAATCAATTCATTTTTCTATCAAAAGACCATTCTCTACTAAATATTGTTATACCAATGTACGACAAAAGTATTGTACTTTATATATACAGGGTGTTTTTTTTAACTTGAGACAACGAAATATCTCAAAAAATACGCATCCTACGGAAAAAATGTCTGGAATAAAAACTTTTTATTTTCGAGGGGGAAAAAAGATTTGTTAAAATGTACCCCACCCCCACCCCCACAGGAGGCAGGGGTGGGGGTAACTTTGTAATTTCAAATGGCAACCCCAATTTTTTATCACAGATTCAGATTCTCCTTTACGAAATACGTAAGTTTTATTCGGAAAATTTGTTTCGATTCGCGATAGATGGCGCTGCAATTGCGAAAAATGAAATTGTTGACACTACTTTTAGCTCTACCCAGGAATAACGACGCGGACGTAGTAGTTGTCTATTCCCTTCGGGGTGCTTAATTTCGGTGAGTCCCCTTGCCTCTCACCAT
>CAKNWT010252049.1:0-15855 GCA_932066315.1 Andricus coriarius | reverse complement strand
AACTACTTTCTTAAACATTCATTTTTTTGTTGAACATTCATAATTTTAGCGGAAACTTCGTCTTTTTTGTAGAAAATTTTTCTTTTTGGTTACTTTTTTGCCAAATTATTGTTACTTTACGGTTACTTTTTTGAGAGAAGTATGGTTACGATTTCGAACAAATTCTTACAGCACGATGTGTATATGAATTGTTGCGAATTTTCTCAGAAAATAGTTACCTCCTTTTACCTTCTCACCCTCTATAGTCATGTGTTGAAAAAGCTGTTTTTTAAATTTACTTAATTACGAATCGCCCACTAGGAAAGAGCAATCACAATACAATTCCAGGTTCTCACAGTTCATAGAATTAATTTCTGTGTTCCTGGAAGAAAATGCTAAGCAGAATGTTTAGAGTTTAGAATAAACGCGACAATATTTTTAATTCTCATAAGCAATGCAAGTCCGTTGTTATTGAGATTTTGAACTATTTGCCTCAGTAATTATTTCTAATTTCGATTTCTTGCTGGAACAGTCGTCACTTTTCAAGATTTTTGCTTCAACAAGATAATCAATGTCGGGATTTATTTTTGTTAAAGATTGTCTCATCAGTGCAGAAAGACTCTCCTGGGTCAAATTAGCTGACTCTTGACTTTATACAATTCATGACAGAAAAAGATCTTTCTCACTGATAAGTCTATCCAAACATTGAAAAAATTCGTACTCTAAATTCTTTCAATTTGGGATCATCTTTTTCCAGTATTAAACGAAACAACTCTTCTGTGTACAATTTCTTACACTTGAAACGATAGTCATCTTGCATAGCACGTAATTTTGACCTTAAGTTTTCTTTCTGATTTGTACAACTGCAAACTTATGCTGAAAAGTCAGTCGCCCCCAAGCACCCCAACAGATATTTCGTATCTACGGTACGTCACAGAAGAGAGATTCTCGCACGCGTCTACCACCACTCAGAATTTTTCGCAATTATTTCCGAAAGATTTAAATGATTTTTCAAATATTTCAATGATTTCACCAAAATTTTAAACGATTTCAATGATTCCACACAGATGCCAAAGATTTAAATGACACACAAAGATTTCAGAAGGTTTCATAAAGTTTTTCAAAGATTTAAATGTTGTCAGAAAGTTTCTTTGATTACATAAGGATTGGAAAAATTAGTAGACTATGTAAAGTGATCACAAGAACTTTCGTGTTGGAATGTGATTTGGCTGTAACTCAATTAAGTCTTTTAGTAGTACAGAAAACCCAGAACATTTTGTGGTTTTTTTTTCACTACCAAAAGACTGAATTCGCCGAGTTACAGCAATAATCATGGACCAATTATAGGGCTACCATGTATTTAGTTTGTGGCAGTTTATGGTACATATATTAATGGATTTAAGTGAATTTAAATTAATTCAAGAATAATTGCTTTCACTGATTTTAAATTGAATGTAACTGAATTCTGACGAAGATGTTACCTGAATTCAGTAGTGGGTACCTCCTCTAGATCTTCAAACATATCTACATTTAACATGTTAAATTGAAAAACGATCAGATTCTTTTGATCTATATATTTATTATGTCATTTCTTACCAGATTTTTGTAAGTTTTAAATTTATTTAAATTAAAAAACTCTTAAGCTAGCAAAGTATTAGTTTTTCCGAATTACATACTGTTAAAAAACATAGAAATAGCTGTCTTTAATGAAATAATAAAATTCTAAAAATGATTTTTAACATCTAAATTGACATTGTAGAATACCTGCACCAAAACTTCCGAAAGACCAGGATTGCCACGAGCTGTGGAGCAAAAAGCGTAGAAGACTTTTGCGAGAACAAGAGATTTCGGCGGGAAAGGGTCCTCTTCCACCTCTTCCAAATGAAGGAGGCCCCCATAGAAATAATGAGGATCCGTCGGACTTCGGGGGGTGAGTAGTACTAGTAGAACAAAGTCAACGTGATTTTTATGGTCGTATTGAAATCGCTTGCATCTACAGATAGCTACTGACGCACTGTAGCTGAGCTTGGCATTTACTATTTTTTATTTAAACCCTTGTTGCCCAAGGACAGCTCGAAGAGCATCAACGCAACAGTTTAGTTTACGCAACTCACTTGCGAATCGACATTCTTTCAAATCTTTTAAAAGAATTATTTGTTCGTCACAAAAATCAACACAGAGAAAAATGCATAACTTTTATGATAATCACTGAAAAATACAACAAAATTATTACAAAGTAAAACTGCGTTTCAGTTTTAAAAGTTACATTTTGTGTGAATGTATGAAATCATAAATTAAGCTTGAAATTTTAAGTGTTTTAAGACTAAAAATTCATATATAACGGTACGACTTGATTTTGTATGCATTTGAAAGACATTAAAAACCTGGCCATAAATAATCAATTCATCATTTTCACTTAATGTGTCACTGGAATTTTTCTCTGTGTGAGTCGTCACATCTTAAAAAGTGTGAAAGTTATGACGATGTTAATTTTTATCGAAACTGGATATACCTACTATGCCGAAAAAATCAATTACACCATAGACATTGCAATAAATCAATATACATTTTAGATATTTTTTTTGCACAGAAACTTAACAAATTTTTTCTTACACGTTGGCAGACCGGACGTGTTTTTTAAGTGTTGTAATCAAGCTAACTTCCAGTTACAAATTTGAGGTATTTTCTTACCTAGTTTTGGGCGCTGAAGACATATAATCACAAGTTGAATCATGTTAAGGCTGTATAGTACACAGGTGTATGGATATCAAATTGTACACAGTTGTGTAATGTTTTATAAGAAAAAGTAGTGTGTGTGTGTGTGAATGATTGTATATAAAATGAAACGATTTACATTGGCGATTATAATTCAGATTGAATTATAGAAGTCCAGTGAGTTCTTGGAAGGCTAAAGATTTGTAAGGAATAATTAAACCGTCGAGGAATTCTTGTGATAAAGGAACAGCGGTGGATCGGAAGACCAAGAGCGTCAAAGGCGAAAACTACAAAACTTCACCAATGACCAACATTATTTATGTAACTGTAAACTGTGTAGATTAATTAATATTTGACTGTTTACGCTTAGTTATTGCATAATGCGATTGTGCTATTTTTAAACTGATACATGCAGTTTATTAATTGTTGTAGATAGTGATTTCGTGATCTTGATTTAGGAATACCAAATATAATTTTTTGTGCATAATGAAAATTAGAGTTGTTATTTAGAGTTTTAAAAAGGTGTTATGTTTGATATTCCTAAAACGAGCTTAGACTTTAATTTCAAATGATTGTACACATGGTTACATATATATTTATGTACGTTATTACAATTGTAGAATAAGGATAATCTGTTGTAATATACTTATTAGGTGTTTTCAAACATCTGCTTCATTTTCTTCTGCATAATGAATGAACATATTATGTCAAAACGGTTTTGTTTCTGTTGACCCTATCAGCGATACTAATTTATTATACGTAGATAATAAGAAGCTTAAATTATTAATATAGGAAAGAGAGAATAAATTTTTTTGCAGAAAATATCTAGTTCAAAGAGATAATTTTCGATGCGCCTAAATTAAACACAATTTGTTCTTATGTGCTTTTTGATTTTTTTTAAAAGCTAACAATAATTTGCGATTATCATTCTAGTTAAATAGAATTAATCTAACTGCAGAGTAATTAATATTCCTAGTAGTTTTTCTGTATTATTAGGATCTAAAGGAGCGACAAAGATGGCAGTTCCATGAACGTAGTTATAATTAGGTTATTTTAAGGCGGTTTTATAGGTTTTTTTTTTTAATCTCTTATTGCAAGCGAAAAAGCCCATAAGAGTTATAATGATAGATTGCGGACTTGTGCATTACTATCAGTACTTGTTCTAAAGAAGTTGATCGATGTGCGTATAACGAAGCAAATGGCGATTTTTCTTATGGGATCTATTTTCATTTCAGTAAAACCAAATTAAAATAATAGATACCCAGGTATCACATTGTTCTGTAGCAATTTAAATATCAATCACTCCTAGTAGAAAGTACATACATATATGCAACTCTCGATTGCAATTAAAAAATACTCAATTCACTGTGATAAATAAGAGCTACATAACTCAATCTAACATTTTTGATTGGACACTTTTACAATGCAATATTTAGTGTAAAATTTTCCAATTTTTCAAGCTAGATTGATTTTAGTACGTGATCATCGAAAAAAAAGAAACTTTAAGATCATAGTGTTAGGAGGGTCACTAGGACCTCCTGTACATGGTTTTAATATCAAAAACAACTAAACGATTCAATATACTCATGTTAGAAAGAAAACATTAAACCAGGTCATTTATTATGGAAGCGGGGGCGTTTTATTTCAAAGGCAACTGTCAAGCTATGTATTTTTTTTATTTTTGGTTATTTTAGAGTTTTAAATGTTAGAAATATGTGTGCAAAAGGAATTAGCGAAATTTTCAATTGCATAAACATTTGCAATTGAATATATGGGCCACCTTTTTTCAAGATTGTTTCAATACAATTGTTATTGATCCTCCAAGAAAATGTCTTGATAAGAAGTTACGCAGAAAATATTGCATTTTTTGAAAAATTAAAAAAATTAACCAGGTGTCAATTTTAGCATTGCTTGTTAAAAAAAAATGTTTTAAAATGTTTTTTGCTAAATTTGCTTGCAAAGTTTGATTTCTCGTGCCTGCGTGTCAGACGCGAAGTACCCGATTCCCACACGTGCGAGTGAGATCCTCAAGGGAGAATTGAGAAACGGGGTACTCCAATTCTGATTGGTGCCGCTGTACAGGAACTAGTTGAACTTTTATGAATTTTGATTGGCTTGAGTTGGCGC
This sequence comes from Andricus coriarius, assembly GCA_932066315.1. Taxonomy (NCBI): domain Eukaryota; kingdom Metazoa; phylum Arthropoda; class Insecta; order Hymenoptera; family Cynipidae; genus Andricus; species Andricus coriarius. The sequence continues at coordinate 11,034 of CAKNWT010252049.1, read as the reverse complement.
GATTTTCAAATCACCATTTTATTTGCCGTGCGCGAAGTAGATCAGCCGGTTCATCCCACACTGCTGATAGCTAATCAGAAAATATGATTCATATTCAGCCACAGCTCTGCTTTTTTTTAAATCTCAGGTTTGATATTCACTCCTATATTCAGGTTGTTAGTTTGTTACCACTGGCTACCACGTACATGAAAGTAATAAATATTAATTAATAAATTTAAAATGAGTTCGAATGATGGTTATTGTGAAGGTAATACATACACCACCAGAAATTACCGAAGCGGCAAAAAACGTGTCTTTGAATTTATTGCCAGAAAAATGAAAACGCAATAAACGGCGAAAATTGAAAATATCCCTGACTTATTTTTGTAATCATTTAGAAGATACTTGTATTTTTTTTTTTTTCTTCAGTGGGGGACCTGGATCATGTCAGAGGGTTCGCCCCTCAACCTCAATTCGACTAATTTTTGGAATTGAACTTTTCACGCCCAGTTTAAAGAAAAAAGTATTTGGAATGCGTGCGCGTAGGTGTCTCTATATACTATTTTTATTCCAGGAAGTTAATGAATTAGAAAAATAAACAAAAATATCAATTAAATTTCAAGTCTACCTAAATTAACCACAAACTTTGGTAGATGTGTTATTTTTAAATTTTTGATGTAATAAAACTTTGGTAGTTGTGTTATTTTTACATTTTTGATGTAATCAATTGTCAAATTCCTCACGGACGTGATTTTTCAAGATGGCGGCCTAGCTCAGGCAATCTGCCGCCTGAAGTTTAACGTCATGGAAACTTCGAAATTTAAGAACTAAAAAATATTTTTAAAAAACACGTCAACTAATTTTGTTTGTAAATTTAAAAAGATTTAAAACTTCATGTATATTATTTTTTTATTTTTCAATTTTTTTTTTGTCTTTCTGGTGTCAAAAAACAGAAATAACAAATATTTTTAAAGTAAGATTGACTGTGCTAAATTTATATACGTAACTTGAAAAGACTAAAAGGCTATTGATTATTACCACATTTACATATATAAAAAATATTTTTGAAACGAGCAATGCAAATATGGACATCTGGTAAATTTTTTTCCGTTTTGCAGAAAGTTCAATATTTGCTGCGTAACTTTGTATCAAAAAATTTTTTTTGTAGGAACAATAACAACTAAGCTAAAAACTCTTGATAAAAAATGAACCCAACTTTCCAATTGCAAATATTGCTAAATTTTCTAACTCCTATTGCACACATATTTCCAACCATAAAGACTACAAAATGACAAAAAAAAAAAAAGAAAATCCATGTCTTGGCAGTTGCCTTCGAAATAGAACGCCCCAGGGGCAAAGGGATAAGTGGGGAATAAAATGCTGGGTATGAAGTGACCGTGATATCCCTTTTCCCTACCCAACGCCGAGCGATCAACTTTTTTATAACAGTTAGTGATAATGAAATAATTTCATAGATTTAATCTATCGAAAAGGGACGGTTTTTCTGTACGGAAAAGCTGGACGAATAGATACTTCGTAATAAGTCAAAGAAAGTTTAAAAGTACTTTTTCCAAATCTACCATTTTTAACAGCAAGACACCCTACTATTCTCTAACTTTATATTCTAAAGATGTATGAATGGGATTCTTCAACTATAATTAATATTATACAAATACTTATAGTTAATTCCATGGACGTATGAATTAGAAGGATCCAGCGTGACAGGCGCGCGGGGTAATCTACAGTCAGTTCTCCCGAACCGATTTAGGTTATCCTAGAGATCCTCAAGGGAGAGTTGAGTCACGTTTCCCCCTCCAATGATCGCCGCTGTACCGGAACTTGATATTTCACTGCGGCGCGAAAAGTTTGAAAAATGACAAAAACTTCGAGAATTGTGGATTCAGAATATCAATCGAGCAAATTGGAAAGCAACAGAGAAATCATGTGCTTGTGAGGTATAAACACTCTTTTATTTATTAAAGTAAAATAATATATGGTCAAAGAAAAACTTTATTTGCAACAACTTTAATTACAGGTACATTTCGCATCTGATATTTATTATTATTTTTAGAATATGAATTTATGAAATTTCATCATTTAAATCTCCATCATTTCCTACAATTTATTTTCACTTTATTTGTATGTATAACCTTTACGAACCAAAGCTTTGCTTCCAACCTACAAAATGTATTTATTTAACCAATATTATTTATGGAAATTTGTATAATATATGTGCCTGAAAGTGATTTTCAGTTACATTTCGTTAATTTTAAATGTTTAAATCAATGATATTCTCTTTATTTTGTATTAAATCTGTTCTGGAATGAACACTCTATTTGAAAATGGCGTCATTTTTAGAATAACAAGTTCCGGTACAGCGGCACCAATCAGAATTTGAGTACCCCGCGTCTCAACTCTCCCTTGAGGATCTCAAGGTTATCCTGCGCGCCTGTCACACTGGGTCCTTCTGATGCATAGGTCCATGGTTAAAGCCCTTCGTTACAAACTTCAGAGTGGCCATTGTAGTAGATAAACCCGGGAATTTATTGAAACCGGGAAATGATCGTGAATTTATTTAATGACCGCGAATTTGTTCAATTCTTAGTTTTAATAGAAACACTTACCTAATTAAGGTCTTTTAATTCAAGTATTTTTAATTCATAACGTTTCGAAATCAACAGTTTTAGATCGAGACGTAACAAATTAAATAAATTCAAATTAATAGCATTTGAAAATGAACAACAACAGTGCTTGTGAATTGAACGCTTCGAGATTGTACAAATGTATTTAAAATGGAAAGTCGAAACTTGAGTAACAAATTACAGGTAACTGCAAATTCAATACAGTACCCTCCCAACTATCGCACTACCACCTATCGCGACTTCCCTACTCGCTTTGATCCCACTGCCGACTTTTAAAAAAATGTTGACATTGTATGTAACCTATTTAATAATTTAGTTTCAATTTATAAATGGTTGTCAATTCTAGACAAATGCAAATTCAATACAAATTGTTTTATATGGAAACACTTTACATGCCTATCCAGAGTTCTCCGATTTTTAATTTTTTTTTCTGAATAAAACTTGCAACAAACCAGAAATTTGTTTAGGATTGGTATATGCAATTAGTATAATAATCTCTGAATATTCTCTGCTACTTGTTTTCCTATCTTTCATATTTCGACATTAATTTTTTTTAATAGATTTGATTTTCTCAACAGTCAGATATGAGGATAAAGCGCATAAGGAGAAAGATTTTTGATGTGGTGGGAGACCTCATTTAACGCGAATCCCAGTCCCAGACTTTCGCGATAGGTGGAAGGGTACTGTAATTTGAAATTCAAATATTAAAATTGAAAACCTAAATATTTGAGTAATTTTTTAAGATTGTAGCCTTCAATATTGAAAAAATTGTATTTTCAGAAGTTTTAAATAAGGTACCCTTTAAGATTCTGCATATTTATTTTAAATTGAAAGCGCTTCAAGTTATACAATGTTTAATTGAACCATAAAAACTGCCCTGTTTAAAATCAAAATTTTACATTGTCCATTGAAACCTTAATATTTAAATAATTAATTATTATTTTGGAATCGTTATAAACTGAAGAATATTTTAGATTAAAAATTTATAAAAAAGACAGTTTCGAATTTCGTTTGCTCATTCTTGTAAAATTTTAAATTGAAAGTCTTACTAAGTGAAAAATTTAATTGCTTGAAATTTGCCATTGTATAATTTAGAATGATTTATCTTGAAATACTATCTAATTTTGAAGGTGCTAACATTAAAACTATTAAGGGGCCATTCACAAAATACGTGATACATTTTTCACTAAATTCCCCCCCCCCCTCTCCCCTTGCATGATGATTTTTCCATTGTTATTAACATGGAGAATGATACTTCGATAGACCCCACACACGCCTGAACATATCACGTATTTTGTGAATGAGCCCTAAGCTAAGACTTTTAATTTGAAATTGCACAATACTCAACGTTTGACTTTGAAATTGCTCAATTTGGAATGTATTATTTTCAAAAAATGTTCAGCGCTTCAAATTTATAATTGTTCTGCATCAGATTATTTTATTTGGTAATTTATTTTTAAAAATTTCAAATTATTAATGGATTAGTTTTGAAGGCTTGAATTTTAACATTTAAATGCGCGAGAAAAAATTTTGTAAACCAGGAAAATGACCGGGAATCGTTCTATGAATCCTAAGTGGCTACCCTGAAACTTGGTCTAACCGTTATTATTGTTATTGGGATCTGAAGTCGTGGGTGCTCTAGTGTCGCGAACTCGCGATACCATGTAGAATTTTCAAGTTGCATTTTAATTTGGCCTTAAAAACAATTTTACAATTGTTTTTACTAGTTTAAAGCAATTAGTGAATAACAAAATAAATATTTATCGGAAACTAAGTGTTGCAAATGGAATTTTCATCGTATTCAATGAAAAAAAAACATTTCTTGATGAAACTGTTTTTGACAAGAAAACAATTATTTTACTATGTCGTGTTAGTTTCAACACACTATAAGCTTTAATAATTGCATATAGCAAAAAAATTCATTGAAAATATGCCAAAAATATGAATTATAGACGTTCAGAAATGAAATACGAATTATAACCTAACGTTTAGGTTAGAATCATTTAGATAGTAAATATTTAAAAAGTTGCTTATAACGTATTGAAACTTATATAAGATACTAAAATAATTGTTTTATTGACAAAAATAGTTTTGACATCAAACGTGTTTTTTCACTGTATACGATGAAAATTCCACATGTAACACTTAGTTTCCGATAAATTGTATTTCTCATTTTTAATTAATATGAGCATAACATATAAATATTCTGTATTAGTTTCCTATTAAAATTTCCCTGATGAGGACGCCTAAAAGGCCTCGAAACATGTTGGACCCAATTAGTATAAAAAAGACGGATAAATAATAAAGAAATGAGAGAGAGGTGGTTTTCCATGTCTCTTTCTTATTTCTCCCTCTTTTTTCAATTGTCATATATCTGTCTCTAATCAGCCGTTTTACGATGTTTTTTGTAACCATATTTCTCTTATTTTAACTTTTTGTGCAATTATTTTGCATAAATTGAATTTCTTGAGTATTTGTTTTTTAAAAAACAGTTTTTTTTATTAACATAATTCCTTTTAAGCACAAATTAAAATACATCTTAACAATTCTACCTGGGTTTGCGAGTTCACATTTTGGCCGCAATGAAAAAATAGATGGCTTATTGCAGCGCAGCAGATCCCAATACGGCATCAGGGATTAATTCCCCACTGAAGAGCGAAATCCGTGAGTGGATGCCAATGATAACCGCCGCAATACTATAAGGCAACACTTAGTAAATGTGAGCGCTCTGAGTATGGAGAACTATATCAAACCAATCTGTGGATTATGGACTATGAGATTATTTACACCACAGACATTTTCGCAGTTTCGTAGCACTTTTTGCTATCCTAGCAAAAATGGCTGCGGTGTAAATAGGCCCTATGTGTCTAAAGTTAGGTAATCCAGTCTGTTTTTTGAAATGTGAGCAGCTTGTGTTTGTCTAAATGGAATATTTGCCCAATTTCTTTCTTATCAGATACCCTCCCAATGAGCTAAAGGACATTCATTTTCTTTCGTGCTTTTTTTCGAATACTTTTGCATTTATTTATCTTTAGAATTTAATTTAAGAAATGTTATGCGTGCTTTGAAGATCGCCAACTTAAAAATCAATTTCTAAATAAAAACTTTTACAAAATAAATGAAAATTGTTATATATTCGGACGACTTTGAATTGAAATATGTGAAATTAGATTTCTAATTCTGTAAGCTTAAGTAATTTTTGGCTATGCTTACAAGCCGCAACCAATACTGATTTGTGTCAACCGCACTATACAAAATGCAAAAGGATTTTAAAAATTTCTAAAGATATGGAAAAAATAATTTTTAGAAAAAACAATATTTTACTAAGTCTTTTTTTGCATTTTTTCTTCTCTGAAAGATTTTAAGGAAATTGAACAAACTAATTTAAATTATTTTTTTAATACTTTAAATATTTAAATTGATAAATAATAGTTTTATAGAGCATGGGTCGTGTTTCAGAAGTCAAGCCAAATTTTCTAATTTTGTCGATGAACATTCTACTGTTTAGTAAGTGTGGATTTTGCCTAAACTGGAAGGGCTTTAAATTTAAATACAGTCATTTTTCTTTTATTCTACACCCCCTATACACCCTTATTCTAATTTGCACAGTTTCGGAATCTCCCACCACGGTCCCTGTACGACCACGCCCGCATCAGTGGGTGACCAATTAAAAAAAAAGAGGCCCGAATAGCGGGAAGCCTTAAATTGAGTATTTTGACATGCCGTCATGGGAATGCAGACAACTTTTTCGAGAAAATACTCTAGACGAAAAAGTCATAAATGTAATTTTAACAATAGTAATATTTCTCAAGCTTAAAATGGATTTTCTTAGCCAGATTCCATTCTTTTGTCGATTCGCGACCTTTCAGTGTCACGAAATTTAATCAAATTTCGGACAGTTGCTTGTATTTCGTGAAAATGAAAGCTCTTCAACCGATAAAAGGATGAAAAAGCAGAATTGCGCAAATTCATTCCACGCTTGAAAAGATTACCATGCAGACCTTTATAACTTACCTTCACGTTTCGGAGGTTTTCTCCAAAAAGTCGTATGCAGTTGCAGTACCATGTACTAATCTTCCCGACGGCTGGCATTTCCACCTATCAACGTCATGCCTAGAGACCTCGAGTTTATGCGAAGCGCATAATTGCATAATTCTTTAAAAAGACAGGTAGCATGAAAGTTCGACTAAATAATGATAACACGTTGCGTGTTGAGTCCAATTCCGGCCGCATACAAACGCATAATGGACGGCCAATCGCAGCATAATGGCCTTTCCACACATTCTTCGCATAATCAGTCAACAATGATCGATATTATGTAAAAATGACCTCAGTTATGCACAATTCATTGAATTGTTTGTTGTAAGAGAGTTTTTGTATCATCTTCCCGTCAACTACGACTCTAAAGTGCAGCGTTTTTGAATAGCGCGCCTGGCGGGGTACAGGGGTGGGGGGATGTATCGCCGGAACGTTTCGTGCCATGATCCAACAAACCATGGTCCCCAGTTAGTTCCTAGCCCTCCTCAACCCACAACACACGCGCAATGCTCAAGAGTGATACATATTATTCGTCCAGTAAGCACATTATTAGCAAAGGGAGCTGTTTTCTTTAGACAACATCCGAAAGCTATGCACTGAAATCAAGTTTATATAGATAGATTCAATTCTTTCAACGTTAAAAACGCATTTTCGAGCCGAATAATTTCGCATAATTTTTCATTTTTGCCGCATAATGAATAATGATGTACGTTTTGAACCCATTTTTTTGCATAATTCAGGCATTTTGAACATCACAAACTCGAGGTCTCTAGTCATGCCACAAAACTCACTATTCCGCGAAATATTTGCGTCGTTTTTTGATTCTATAATATTGATTTTTAGTTGGCAAATTGTCGTACGCCAACAAAAACATTTGAAAAACACGCATGCATGCATGCAGACTGACAGACCGCGATTTTTTCAACTGCGCAATAAGCCGGATATCCACTCGCCTGAACCGTTTACATAATATTGCGCAATAATTGTACTCGACGGATTACTCGCGCACTGGACCCTTCCGAGGCAAGAGTCGCAACCGTCTCTCGCCCTACGCGCTGAGATAATTCGTGGGCCAGCAGTTCTAGGAATGTTGAGTGTATTTATTTGTATTATTATTGATTTCAAATCTCCCGCGATTTTCAGTTGAAAAAGTTGCATACAGGCGACCCATCGATATAAGAACGGGGCAGCCAATGAGCGTCGTTGATAAAAATAAACTGCCGAATCGCGGTAGAGGTGTGGACCCCTCCAGTCTTAGAATTACCGAACGCATACGCTTCAAGGCCAGTAGAATAAAAGAAAGTTGACTGTATTTGAGCCTCAGTTTAATAGATTCATGGACAATATGATAATTCCTAAAGAAACGATCGTCAATCAATTGGAACGAAGTCGACTAATATTTAATCAAATTATGTTTCAGGCGATAAAATTTAATGGCTGATTGATACAACGGAAAATTTTGTAACTCTAATAAGGTCTACGTAGGTAAAGAATTCTTTCAAATAGTGTATTGCGTTCGGGGTGTCTCGTTAAGCTTACAACCTGATACGGTGTTCGAATCGTAACAAAATGCGTGCTTGCTTTCAACTAAACCAAATGAATCAGGTTTTCATTACTGCCCTTCCTGCGTGTCATTCAATCACTCTATAATACACTCGTAAATTTACTTTCCAATAAAGGTTTCATTCATTAATATCTAACCGATTAGAACACAATGCTTTATTTGTTGAATTGGCTTTAAAGGCTGAAGCAGTAATTATTATTTATCAAGCATGGATTAATTTATATGTAGTATTTTGCATGATAGTAATTATATTCTGGGAGTGATTGGGAGTGAAAGATCCCATAACAGCGCAGTGTATTACTCCGTACACGATTTTCAAAGCTCCTTGGCGTATGGAGGAAGAACTGAATTCTATATGTATTTACACATACAAAAAATGGGATGTGTGTCAAATAACAACAGAATAGTTCCTCCCCTAGCTGCTGGTGTGCTACTGCTGTGTATAGGTTCCTTCCACTGGTTCTTAATACTCTGGTTTTACTTGTCACAAATAAAAGTTTTACAGTGCGATTTTACAAAAATATGAAAATGATTATACAAGCTTTCTTTTATTTACTGTTATGTGAAAAAGTAGCTGCTGTTTATTCCATTGATCTAAGACAGTTAAAAATTATATACAATTTTGAGTATGAAGATACATTAGGGCGGAGTCAACATGCTGAAACTAATCGAAATATTGAAGCCCAGTAAAAAATAAAATTGTAGTTTGCCATGGGAAAAGAACAGAAAAAAAGTTCTTAAATTGTTTAATGTCTTCTGTTGAAGTTGTAATTTAAAAATTCAAAAAGATTTTACCGTGGGTTAAAGTATTGCGCAAAAGTGTTTTAATTGCACAATTTAAAAAAAAGTTGTACATGTAGAACTTGAAATTTCTTCCGTTTGAATCGAAGATGTAATTATTTTTATATAACACATGAACGAATACGGCCGTTTTGTATGCCTGTGGAGCGAACCTAAAGTGACCCTTTTCAGCTCATAGGTATTTAATGGTCATTATATATCTATGACGTCATAATTTTTGACGGCATAGATACACATGGCCCATTAAATACCTATGACCTTGAAAAGCGGACGTAAAATCGGCTGCACAGGCATAAAAAACACGGCCATATCCATGCATTTGTTACATAAAATATCGTATGAATCATGGGGAACCACTCATACTGCAAATATACACTCAATAAAGTCCTATTTTCTCCCTTGGTGCATAATATACTGTTCTGTTATGAAAAAAAAACTATTTAATTATTTTCAAAGCGCTAAAATTGCTTAAAAATGAAAAATTCATTTTGGAACGCTTTAAAATGTTTAAAATTTTGTTAAAAAAATGCTTTTCATGTAAAATTTCGAAAAGTTGTTACTTGCACAAATATTTTTTTTCTAATATTTTATTGTTTTTTCCGACTAAAAACTTAAGAACAACAAATTCATGATCATGTTTTAGCCCATAGGAAAACTTAGTAAATTTTAACATTTAAGGGAGTCTTCGGGTTTCGAGGTTTCGAAAAATTGATTTTTTTACATATTTCGAATCTAGAAGTTATTAGAAACGTGCCCTGGCATAACCGATTATATCGTAAGTTTTTCTAATCAGGTTCTTTTCCAACATTTATGCTTAAACGCGTTTTCTCAAAAGTCGTGTTTTAAAAAAGTTTTGGTAAGACTTCGACTAGAAATATTTGGAATATCGGGTCATTATTTTTCAAATTGTTCAGCAGACATGTCGCTAGGTCAGGACACAAGCTTTTTTGAAAAAATCTGTTTTTTTTTTTTTAATTTTTATAGGCTTTTTTATAGGCTCAAAAAAGTAGGTCGAAGAAAAATTACATTATTTATGTTTAAACGCGTTTTCCGCAAAGTCTTGTTTTACAAAAGTTTTGGTAAGATTTCGACTAGAAATATTTGGAATATCGGGGGTCGGTTTTTTTACATTGTTCAGTAGAAATGTCGCTAGGTCAGGGTACAAGCTTTTTAGAAAATATATATATTTTAAATTTTAACAGCCTTCAGAAGCTCAAAAGAGTAGGTCGAAAATTGTTGTAAAAAAGTATGCCATTTGCAGAGATTTCAAAAATTTCAAAAACCCCTGTGTCCTGACCTAGCCAATGTAATCATAATTAAAGCCATATTACACTTTTTTGTTTTATGCCATGTAAACAGCCGAAGCCTTACCACAACATCGACAGTCACATATTTGCAGTGGCGCGGTCAAGGACGCTTTAAGGTCGCGGTTTTGGAAACCATTTTTTTTAAACGTCATTTTTTGGATTCAATAAATAGCAAAAACACGTTTTCAGTTATCATGTGTAGTTTCTTTGCAGTAAATTTCTAAAAATAGGCTCGAAACCAGAAGACCCTCTTAAGAAGCGAAAAGATAACATGGGCGATTTCAAAATTATTACTTTTATTTTTTACTGTTTTTGGATGATTGAAGTGATTTGATTAATTTCAGAACTTTTACTCCACGCTAATGTATATTGATTTCATAGATGAAATAAAACTAACCAGTAAGAAAGTAGTCAATTTATGCAAATTATTTTCTTTAACGTTTTCTTGAGGACTGCTGTGAAAGATTATTTTGAGGAAAAATGAATTTTGCATATTTTTGTGATATTGAGAAATATATTTAAATACAAATTAAATCAAATTTTATTCATATATATGAAACATAAAAATAATAGTATGTCGTATTCCGACGGTTTAACTTATGAGTACGTTGGATCTATTCCCTACAAAAAGTGTCACATTGAAACGTATTCAAAAGTATTGCATTTTGAATGCGAGGTTGTAGAAAAGCAGATTTCCAGAGAA
>CAKNWT010251963.1:0-11352 GCA_932066315.1 Andricus coriarius | reverse complement strand
GGTGTCCCACCCACGCAGGAACAACTTACATCTACAGACATAATGCAGCCCTAAGAGTCCTTTATTACCATCTTTGTCGCTCTTACGGTGTTGGCCGCGACCCTGCCCTGCCGAACGCTCCAAGAGAAGTAGAGTCAATTGTCCGAAATGAGAAGTGCCAAATTTTCTGGAACTACGATTTTCGGACCGCAGTCTCCGTTGCACACTCGAGGCCTGACATTGTTCTGCAAGATTTCGAGAAACGAACTATATTCGTGATGGGATTCTCGGCCCCGTCCGAATATAATATCACTTCCAAGGAGAAAGAAAAGGAGGAGAGGTATCAATAACTTAAAAGGGTGCTGCTAAGACTGTACCCAAAATACTCGGTACAAGTAATTGTCCTTGTGATAGGTGCTCTCGGAGGTGCGAAACTATCACTGGTTCCTAACCTTAAAGCCATTACCGCGTGCCAAAAATATGCCAAGGCACTTGCGAAATGGATGCAGAAAGCTGTCTGCAGGAGCGTTTAGCGGAGCGGTATTTCGGCTGATGCCGTAAGAGTGACAGAGATGGTAATAAAGCACTCTTAGTGCCGCATTGTGCCTTTGGATGTAGGTCGTTCCCGCATGCACTGGACAACCAGATAGTATGTGTCCTAGATGCTCGGGGTGTGCATGACACGCTCTGCAGCTATCATCGGGAATATCTTCGCTCAAAATGTGGCGACGGTATGCTAGAGTGGAAATGACACCGTCTTGGCATGCCAAAATGAAACCCTCCGTGCCCGACTTCAATTCGGGTGATTTAAGGAAAGCAAACGTTAGCTCATACGACATCGACGGATCCTCCACATTTATGTGGAAGATGCCATGCATCTTCTTCTCGAGGAGCTGTTCGCGCAAGTTTTTCTCCTGTGCTTTCTTAATCCGGGTTTTCAGGAGTGAGTACTCGAGATGCATAAGATTTGATGCACCTTGCTCATCCCTGATATTGAAGTCAAGGCCGAGTGTTTCAGCAGCCTCCTCCGCTGGTTTGTAGAGAATCGCCCCTTTGACCACTTCTTCGTGTTTCCTGACCATTTTAAGAAGAGGGTCTTGTCCATTTGCGACTATATGTGCTGTACCCAAAATAATCCTGTTGTGAAGATATTCAAGATTTAGTATTCCGCGACCACATTGACGGCGTGAGATGTAAAGTCGCGGAACAGAAGATTTAAGGTGCATGCTTTTGTTCATGCTTTTTGCTCGTCATTCGTCCACGGAACCACTCCAAATGAATAGAGTACTACCGGGACGGCAAGCATGTTCGTCGCAGATACTTTGTTCTTCGCCGACAGTTCAGAAGACAAAATCCGTCGAATAAGGTGTTTGTATCTGCATCGGAGAGTATCCTTTATAGATGTCACGTCCTGAATGCGGCTCTGTGGCTCGCCCAGGTATGTATAGGTCTCTCCAGCGCCAAGGTGTCGTATAGCGCTTCTGTCGACGAGCTCAGGTACTTCCGGGATTTCATTAAGTTTTCGTTTCTTCAAATAAACCTTGGGACATTTTTCTAACCCGAACTCCATTCCAATTTCTTGAGTGTACTCTTTGACAATGTCTAGAGCCAGATGTAGTTTCTCTTGATTTTTAGCATAGATCTTGAGATCATTCATGTAAAATACATGAGTGACTTTATGCTTTCGATTTCCAGATTTGCCGCCGAGGTACCCTTTGGAATGGCGAAGTGCGAGAGATAGTGGCAATAATGTGAGGCAAAAGAGGAGAGGGCTCATGGTATCGGCCTGAAACACACCTCTGTGAAAGGTGATACTGTTAGTGATCACACGATGTTTTCCAGATGAGATAGTAAATCTGGTTTTCCAAACCGCATTAATCTCTCTATGCACATCACGATGTGTGGATGAACCTTTAAGATTTCCAACAGACAGATGATAAGTCTATTCGAGGTTCAATCAACAGCTTTCCGGTAATCAATCCAGGCCATCGATAGGTAACGCTGCTAGAATGCTGCGTCTTTACAGACACATCTATCGATGAGCAGGTTTTCCCGACATCCTGCTACGCCTTTCTTTGAGCCACCTTGTTCGTACATCTCTCGCCACAAAGGTCCAATTGTCCAAACAATCCTATCATTTAGGATAGCTGTCTTCGGCAGGAGCACTGTGCGCCCTTCTACCAACCACTCCGGAATAGGCTCTTCCGACTTTAGATGTGAGGTGAAAATGCGGGCCAGATGCTGGTGGGTTGAAGGAAACTTCTTCCACCAGAAGGTCTTGATACCATCTGGTCCCGGAGCGGAATAGTTCTTCATGCCTGTTAATACGTTTTTCACCTCCCCGGCAGTGATAGGTGGGCATTCCTCCTCAGGTGTTATGAGGGCATTGCACAGCTCCTTGAAGCTATTTATATTCTTCGAGTGTTCTTTCAATGGATGCTGGACTTCGTAGACTTCTCTCCAAAATGCCTCGACCTCCTCTGGTGTGGGCGGGTGGTCGACAGTAACTGGAGGGTCTAGGAAGAGTCGAGATGGGTCAGACAAAAACTGTTGATTTTCTCTGACCCACCTCTCTCTCCGCTCTAGACTTCTCCTAGCGTTAGATAGTACTCGTATTCTGTCAACAATATGCTGCCTGATCGTCAGTAGCTTTGACTTGTTAAGTGTGTGATGTCAGATCCGCAGCTCCCGTGCGAACCGTCGAACCTTGGCAGTGAAAGTCCTGCCAGATGTTATGTAGTCAATCACACACTGAATGCGGGACCCGTACTGTCTAGCCCAGTCTATCTTTGTGATGAGTTGATGCATTCGTCTTTTAGTTTTACCATATGATCAACCGTTGATTTTGTTTTACGGTTTGCTTCTGCGAAAACTCTCGCTGTATTATACACACTACAATTTATAGTCCAGAGGTCAGGTTTTTCGGAAAAATCTCCACGAAGCTCGTCATCCAGTTCAGCCAGATCTTTGGGCTTAAACCTCTTTTTCTCTGTTGCCGGTTTCTTGTGGCTGCGGTTGAGTAGGCGCTCCGCTTATATAACCCCTTTTTCGGAGTTCCTCGGCACGGTTTTGCAGACGTTGATGCAAAAAATGCGAGAGCTCTGGGTGTTTCTCGCACCACAGAGTATGCAGTCGTGCCATGTAACCTTTTCGTTTAGGGGTCATACTGGTATCATAGCATTCCAGCAGGTCGTCCCTGAGTCAATCCGTCCACTTAAAAGTAACGGGATTCTGCCGGTCAATCGCATTGACCCCGTCTTGATTGGCTCCCCCAACTATAGGATAGTCGGCATTGTTGTCCAACCCACTGTCGGGAGCCCTGAGCGTTCGATTGTTTTGAACCGCACTTACTACAACTATGTTTGGTGTTGTCATTGTTTTTTCCCACGAGCAGCTAGGGAAAAGATTACGTCCGTCCTTGTAGAGCCCCGCATGCAAGGATAAGGCTGCATACTCTGAGAGGTCGCCCGGTATCCCAGAGTCACCGTTTGAGACAGCTCACCCAGGTGCCATTCAGCTTTCGGTACGTTTGTTACGCCTCCGGTTAGGGGTTATTCCTTCGGGACCATCCCTGGACAATTGTCCGCGACTGCTTATTAATTATTGTAACCATATTCAGCAGAAACCCTTGGTATATGGACCCTCTATCCGCAACCCGAGGACGCGTTCGGCGGCTTTGTCATAGGCCCTTCGGTTCAATTCCTAAAGAATCAAAACCGAAACCGAATATATATATATATATATATTTGAGCCTAACATATATATCAAGCGAAGTTGCACTTCCACGTGACTGCGTGGAGTGATACATGCGCTAGAAGAGACGGGCTGCGCGGCCGAAATAAAACCTTCATACATTTTTATTAATGATTTATTTCAAATAATTCTTTTTGTAGAAAACATATTTATATCTTTCTGAACTATTTTCCCGCTGGAAGTTTTTTGTTGCCCAAAATTCTCTCGACTCCCAATGAGTTTGAAGATATGAAAGCAGGATTTATGCAACGTGTCAGGTAAAAATCCAAAACTTTTACCCTAACAAAAATATTCATAAGTCGTTTAATCGACCACTGGTAAAACATAATAAAGAATATTTCCTTAACATTGCATCAAAAAATTCCAAGAATTGGCTGAATTACGGCGAGTTGAAAACAAAAAAGACGAAAAAATTTTGTTTTCTAATAAACTTGTTTTTTTCGTTTATTTCGAAAAACGGAAAAACCTACAACTCTTTTGTTCATAAAAAAAATGTGAAATTAAATTATCTAAGATAATATGCACTTTTAAAATTAAAACTCGAAGCTGCTTTGGAAAGTCTCCAGGGGCCAACTACGTTTAGTGCCAAAAATGTATAGACGGTTATAGAATCCAAACCATTAATTGCGAAAATTATACGTCATTAACCAATATTAATCTCTTGACTATTTTCAATATTTTAACTGGTCAATTCGTTTAGATTCAACAATAATTGTGCTTAAAAGACTTGCATTTAATTTAAAGAAATTATTTGTTAGATTGAAACTAATATTTCTTCGCGTGTCCGCGTCAGCATCAACACGCTGCGCAAATCTTTCGTTCTACATTCAAGATGGAGGAAATTACACTTCTTCACATTGTTTTCATTCGTGTGTCGTGCTGAAAAGACGGTCTTTGGGATGCATGTAATGTTTCGTTGCTGCTAAAGTGAACATTATAGACAAAATTTTATTTATGGATTGCCCTAACCACATCGGCGAAGAAAATGTCAATTTTTTAACTAGCATGCGCGAAAAATTTGGTTCTTGTCAACGTGTACCTTGACCTCATCTCTATTTTGACATTTTCCACTTACATGAGGAGATGCAAAATGTACCATCATGCCCTCAACGTAGTCTGCGTAAATTTAGGAATTTTTACAAAGCTATGCCTTCTATACGTAAACGCTATTATATGTATATGTTTGATCTATATTGTTTGGTTGATGCATAGTGGGTCGTTTGCAGTACGTAATAAAGGCTATAAGCTGTTTACAAATTTAAAGTATACTGCAAGTTTTTATTTCACAAAATTAAATATAAGAAAGTATACAGGCTGATACATCTCCAAAATAGATTTTTTACAAGTCCCTCTGCCTAGCGCAAGATTAGCCGGTCCAGACCAGCGTTTTTCCATTCAAAAATGTTTCATTTTCACTCAGCGACAGACTAGACCATCTTGACAGCGCCACATTAGCGGTCAGAGCAATCTATTCGGGTCCCGACTAGTACCCCTACAATTTTCTGCACGTCTCTAGGATATTCATTATTAACCTAGGTTTCTTCATCAATAAAACTAGATTCTGTTTACTATGTTGGTATAGTTGAATCAACTTTAAATCATGCCCACGATTTTGTTAACAAGCAATCCTTGTCACTTAGACTATATTTATTTTAACCAGAGTTCTATGTTGGTACATAGAAACATATTGTTTTAATTCTTGATTTCTTCCGAAAATCGTTGGATATGAGTTCACCGAAAATTAAAAAAATCGTGTGGAACAGGTGTTGAAAGTAAGAAGTTGTAACTCTTGTGAAGTATACAGTACGTACCATCGGCTCATCTTCAGGTCGTTTCCGGCTCGTACTCGGCTTGCCTACAACTCTCCTTTGATGCGTATCTGCACTGTAAAAAATTTCTTGGGGAATTTTCCCCAAAATTGTGTTGGCGCTAATTTCCACACACTTTGTGGAAGTTTCCCCAAAGTTTAGTAGGGAAAATTCCCCAAACATTCGTGTGGAATATTAACCAATAAGTGGTGAATTTTCCCCATTATTTGATGGGGAAAATTCCCTATGCTATTGTGAAGTATTACCTAAAATTTCGGAAATTTTCCCGGCATTTATGTAGGGAAAATTCCCCAAAATTTATGGAATATTGCTTAAAACTTTTTGAATATTAACACTCATTATATAGAGAAATCTCCCTAAGCTTTTCTGAAACATTACCCAAAAAGTGGTGAATTTTCCCCAAAATTTGATGAGAAATATCCTTGTGTTATTCTGTAGTGATTTGAAATTTCCCGAAATTTATGTGGGCGAAATTCGCCAAAATTTGGGCGATACTAATAAAAAAAGCAATGAAGGAACCGCCTTGCTGATCATCATGTTGTTGATCACGGTTGCCTATGCGCTACGTAAGTATAGTTTGCTTCGCGTCGACTGCTTTCTTAAACACGCGACGCGTCATTTCTGTTTCGAGAGAGGAGACAGGTGGCGCGCCCTGGCGAAGTTCTCATGAACTACCAGCTCAGAGCGGGAATCATTCAATTCCCCAAATTGTAGGGAATATTTCCAAATTTTTGTATAAATTACCATCAGTTTCGGGAAATTTCCCCAAAAATTGTAGGTATTATCTAATTTCCTAAATTTTAGGGAATATTCCACAATCTTTTAATGAATTATCAGACCTTTTAGGGAAATTTCCACAAATCTTGGGGAAAATGATTTTCCCCAACGAAAATGTGGATTTTTCCCCACTAAAAAGTGGGGAAAATTCCCGAAATTTTTTACAGTGTGGCTCGTACAGCAAAGTTCACACTCGTGCGGAACTGCCTACTTTCGGTACTTGTAGCACAATATAATAATGTTAGCCTATTATTACATTAAAATAATATTTGAGGAAGTTGTTTAATGAGTCAGTCGTGTTGGGTGGTAGAATCTTAAGCGAAGAGATGGTAAGAAGACAAGGTGGAAATATTTCGAAAGACCCAGGGTGAAGGCGTAATTGGGAAGTTCATGCGACCCTATCGATTTCACAATCAATAAATACAAAATTCCCACCAGGTCTTCAGAGTCCATTCACAAGATCTTGAAATTAAACGAATTATTTTCTGTACGAACAGCGCACCCCGTAGGCATACTTATCGATATCGCCTGGTGCAGACATGTACCTATGCACCGCGATCAATGCATCCCGTACCTATGTACACTTATATCTTAATATCTCGCCTGGGATCGGTATTCATTAGAGTGCAATGGCATTCCTGGACAAACGTACGAGGAGAATAGTAGAATCTTCGATAGCCGCGGGAGATACGATCTGCTTGCGACCACTCGACACACGAATGTATAGGAAGACTGCGACTTGTAACAGCATTTCTCACCAACGAAGAAATCGAGATTCTTTTCCTCTCTCGTTCAGAAGCATATGTATATCTTTGAGCTAAAAGTCTGCGTTCGATAAAAAGTGAAAAATACGATCTAAATTGAATTCAAAAATACTTTTGTACGCATTTTCACCAACTTAAATTTATTGCCACTTGATCGGTACAAGAAATCGGTTTTTCCATTTTTACATTCTCATCATAATGATAAGGTATTGACTTTATGTGAAAAATAACTTTCGTGAATTCTGTCAAATGTCGACGGTTTAAGGCCCCCTGAGTCAGAAAAAATAATTTTTACGTCGGTGTCTATCTTTCGTCGTGGTCAAAGTTGTCGTCGTTGTTGTCGTCTGTATACCGGATAACTCATGAAAGACTATTTGGATTGGATTGTGCTTCGGCAAACAGTTTTAGGGACCAAAAAGAAAGATCGAGTTCGTGATCCAGCTATTTTGGATGTAAATTAAAAAAATTAGAGCATTTTCAAACATTTTTAGACAATGTTTTTCAAAATTCAGAAATTCTTTGGACGGCTGTTCGTAGTACTTTAAAATTAAAACATTTTATCCTGAGTACTTTTTTTGACGGAAGAAAAATTGTCAGAGTTATAACATTTTCCAAATCGTTAGATGACATCTTTGCTGTTTTTTCGAAAGATATCGTTTTTAATTGACCCAAGTGTTATAAGCGTAAAAAGGAAGATTTTTTTATTGGCATTAGGGTCGATACTTTTTATTCGTTTTGCATTCTTCAATTAATTTAAAAACAACACAAAAAGGGATGAAAATTACTAAGGATAAGTTAAAATTTGTTTTCTATTTTTGGTTCATTAATCAACTCACTACAATAGTAGTAAATTCTATTCATCTTGTTAATTGATGAATTTTCATATTTTTTATTTTAAGTTCTAGCCCCTATCCGTGGCCCGAATAACAGTTTTAAATATATTTCTTGTATTTTTGAAAAATCATATCAAAATTTATCGATTGTATTAAATTTAACCCCTATCCGTGGTTGAAATTCACTATATTATTGATTGAAAATTTATCAAATTTACAAACTTAAAATGTATAAGGTAGGACTGATTCACATAACCTTACTGACGAGTCCAGTAAGTCAGTCCGGGACGAAACATGAAAAATATTTAAAAAATTAAAATTTAATTTAAATTAATTGTAGAACACAAAACGAATACAAATCATCAAACCTAATGCCAATAAAAAATTTTCCTTTTTACACATTTTCAAAAGCCCCCCCCCCCCCAAAAAAAAAGCGACTTTTTGAGTTTTCTTAAAAAATCGAAAATTCAAATTTTTTGTTCGCACAAAAAATAATGAATTTCTACATTCTCATCATAATGAGAAGATATTGATTTTATGTGAAAAATGACTTTCGTGGATTCCATCAAATGTCGACGTTTTGAGGCACCCCTGAGTCAGAAAAAAAAACAGTTTTTACGTTTGTGTCTGTCTGTCTTTCGTCGTTGACGTTGTTGACGTGATCGACGTTTATTTACCAGATAGCTTTTGAAAGAATATCAAAACAACCTTTTGAATTTTCTTGAAAAATCGAAAATTCAAATTTTGATCGCACAAAAAAAATCAACAATCAAAAATTCCATTTTGCGGTCAAACTATGCAAAGTACAGAAAAGTGAATTAACAAAAATTGTTACCCGAAAAAGGGGCTACACATTTTTTATAAATAATTATTAATAAGATGCGTAGTTTCTGTTTTATTCGTAAAAAACAGCATTAAAAAATAAAAAATTAAATGTTTGGACAAACGACGCATGATATAAAAAATATGAATAGACGAAAGTTGCTCTTCTGAAATAGATTGAAAACTGATCCAAATTTGTCATCAATAATATTTTGATATAACGCGTAGTTTTAGATTTAATCGTAAAAGATAACATTCAAAGTAATAAAATTAAATTTTTTGAAAAGCGACCAAAAAATATCTTCAAATATGTTAAAAGCTCTTGTTATAAAAATATATTATAAATAAAAAAATTAACTTTTTGGAAAAAAGGACACAAGCTACAATAACATTTTATTTAACAAAATTTTTCACCTAAATTATATCTACAAGTTTACCTAGAACCACCTTACGCTATGATGCATATTTTTAGATTAAATCGTGAAAAATAACATTCACAAAAAATTAAAATTATGGAAAGGCGACACAAGTTGCAATACAATGTTTAGTAACATTGTTATTTTTTAAATAGGATAAATAGGATAGGAGAGGATAGGATTATGAATTGTAATAAGATAAATTTATTGAAATGATACATTTTTCAGGGTAGCTAAGAATAAAATTTAATACAAAATAAGAAATAAATATTAAAGTAATCATGAAAAATCAAATGTGTACATTATTTTGCAATATCTGAATAAGCAGCCCCATACCGAGGCACATAAATAAATATAATATACATTTGATATAATAAAGTTGAAAATAAAGTAGAAACGTTCGCATTTTCGATAAAATCGAGTGATGAGCACGACACACGTGATGAGAATGTGTTCGTAAAAGCCGAAGGAGCTTTAACAAAAGAGAATTCACAATCACCAAATTACAGTTGTTGATGCTTTGACCTTTAATTTTAAAAGGCGTGCTCACAAATGTGGGGGAAATACAAAGACTGAGCGCGTAGCGCGAGGTACATACGTTATCGAGCGAGAAGCGTGAGAACCACCAGTCGCGCGCGCAGCGAGACGAGAATGTGCCCGCGCGGCGGGCAGACTTTTTCCATCTTGTTTGCGAGGTGATAGGGCTTCGGAGACAAATGAACTTAACTTTTTTCTGGAGCACTATCAATCATATTATACTAAAAAAATTATCTTAAATTACCTCTTATCCTTCCTTCACCTCCTGCGTCAACACTTTCCCTCACTGATTCAATCCCATCCATTATATCACTGCCCTCTCAAACCTTAATATCTCTCTTTCCATAATCACCTCCATTTTCTCTCTCACTCCTACTTTCCGCCTTCTACCTTCACACTCATTTATTAATTTCCCCTTCTTCTCCCTCTTCATCAAAAACGACAATCGCATGCACGCATAATAAGAACACGTACGCCAATTCAAGATGACAGTGCACGTGCGAGAGTTCGTGGCATCGCGAAAAACAACAAAAAAATAATCCGTTCGCATCTCGGTGAGCCTGGTTAAAATGAGTATTCTAGAAAAAGAATCGAATTGGGGGCTTGAGAAGTGTACATTAGGGTGGTGAAAAATAATGGCCACCCTAGTGTACATTTCTCGCCAATTATTCCTTTTACGGCTAGTCTAGAACAGAAAAACTGGATTTTAGTTACTATTTGATAAATACTCATGCTGAAAATAAGTGGTTGCGTGATTCAGTAAAAAATACGAAATATTATTTGAACCTCTGTGATTATCTAAGACACTGTATGTCCTGTATGGTTCGATGAACTAAATGTTTTCGTTAATCTTCCAAAATCTTATATCAGGCTAACAAAAGACTTATTTAAATCCAGTAAAATATTACCTTGGATCAAACAAAATATGTTCTTGGATTATTCCAAATTTTTACTTGGATCAACCAAAATATTTGCTTGGATCAACAAACATATGTGGTATGATTCTAGTGTTGAATCAATAAAAATTTTATTGATTTATCCAAACCTCGCCCACTTATGTGGAAAAGTTCATTCATTCTTGAATATGTTAATACGTACGTACCTCGGAACCCCGTTCTCGTAAACGGGTAAATTTAAAGTTATTAAAGACCATTTTGTCAGAACAGGGACAAAAGCAATCTATAGACTGTGCAGTATTCTGAATAGGTCTAAAAATAATTCCTGGGAAGCCATTGTCGTGCTTCTGATAAAAATTATTGAGGCCAGTTTCTTGTACGGTGCTGAGGTATGGGCTGTGCGTTACCTTAATGATCTTACTGTTGTCCAATTAAATTTTTTAAACAATTATTCCATTGGCTTAGAAACACTACTGCGCAGTTTATGCGATTGGAAACGGGATTAGATCAGGTGAGCGTCAGAGCGTTCGAACGCGCCTATAATTGGTAGATTTCTCTAACTAATATGAAAGACGACAGGTTGACTACACTGAGCGAAGAATTCCCGTGTAGTTCGGGTTTACACCCCAATAGTTCGGGTGATGTCTCTTTTTTTTTTTTGTTTCAACCGAAGGATTGGCGCGCTTGCACTGCTGAGACGTGCGATCACCCCAACCATTCGGGTGCTCACCCGTAACAGCAGCGGC